>BQNB010051485.1:5583-40967 GCA_026074375.1 Tanacetum coccineum | reverse complement strand
TGGTTTTTACACTTCTATATATATTTTATATTTTATTATATTTTATATATATTTACGGTGTGAATCCGGCACGATCAATCCCCTTATTTGATTTTCAACATGTCTGAGCCTCACACTTAATTATGCCCGATTTTGATGTAGTAGTCACAGCCTTAGCGTGTATAAAAAAGAAACCAAAAAGGGTTTAGGGTCCGGTTCTTGGGGTAAAAAGGTGATCACTAGGAATGAAGGTGGATGGGGTGCCAAGAAATTAGTAAATGATTCCTAGAAGGTCTATTAGATCTCTATCTCTTTCTCTTTCTAATTGCATCTCAGATCTATTTGATCATTTAATGGCAGCTTGATGCCGGGATGATAATCCTTCTTCTTCTTAAAAAAACCAGATCTTGCATTAAATTGCATATTTTTTTTGGGTTTGTAAATCCAAACATAATACCTATTGTTACAAATACAGATTCAAACCTACAAGAAAACTCACTATGAGAAAATGGAACCGGCGGCCAGAACATGCTCGAAAATCACCAGGGTTTTTTAGAGATCTTTAATATCAAATTTCTTTGTGGAATGGAACACTTTCATTATAAACTTTGAACGATAGATACATTTTCATTATGCTCATTCTTTTGTTAAAACAATTATAATTTTAGCTCCAAATTTCGCAGGCGGTTTCACGCATCTTCGGAATTACTCAACAGAAGAAGGGACAAAGTTGAAAAGAATAGAGGGTTTCTTCCGGTTCAACAGAGGTATCTATCTATTTTTCACTATAAATTGTTGGAATTTGTTACTAGGAAGCCGAATTTTACCTAGCGAACTTAATGACGTGGCACTATGGCAGATTGTGAGCAATAGCGGGCTTAGATTCGTTGTTTAGCATGTAAAAAGGTCATGCATTGTATTAGTGTATGTAGACGTGTGTCGAAACTATAAGGTTTTAGTACAAGACCAAGTGCTTCTTTTGGTTTAATTTTTATCTCACTACTACCAATTTGAGATAAACAGTTATTTGCACATCGTGATATGAAAAAGCCCAAACTCTACTAATTGATGCAGGCAAGAATAATGTGGATTTAGTGAATAAAGGCTTTGTTATGTGTCATAGTTGGTCTTGACGTAGAACTTTGGCCTTCACCTCTCGGCAATTAGAATGCGCGCTAACGATAGGGGGTTTATTTTGTGTTTTGTAACCATCAATTATAGATTTAAATTTATGGACAATTAGGTTTTGTATGCTATATCAGTAGGTAGTTAATTGGTCAAAAAAAGACTTTAGTTTTACTTGCAAGTATTCTGCTAAACTGATATAGAACAAAGCAAAGTTAAGTTAGTTGCTACTCAAAATTGTGTAAGATTATTTATGAACTGCCTTCATTATAAATGCTACAATCACATTCTACATGCTTTTATTTCATGTGTTGTTTTTGACGAAACTGTTTCACATCGAATATCTATTGCAAGTTACATGGAGGTTGAAGCGTGCAAAGGATCAAAAGATTAGCAGACTCGGTGGTGAGAATAACATGAACACTGATGTACTTCAGATATATCTTATGTTCATTTCTTTAATTCCTTATAATGTTGTTGCTAATGGAAATGAAGATGAATGGTAAAAAGTAATTTTTAATAAATGCATAACCTATATATAAGTTCTACTTATGTTACATATTATGGGTCTATGTTTCACCATTAATTTTGCTGACAAACAGTACTGTCTCTAAAAATTTGTTACAAGATCTCAAGAAGAAAGACAACGAGATAGCTGCAAGCTAACGAAGCTGACCTGAGGAGAAGGGAAGAGGTATATTTTTGTATTCGTATGTATGTAACTATACATTATGAGTCCGTAGATTTCACCTAGGCATATGTAAGTTAAGAAAATTTGAAGTTTTTATAATTCTTTAATTAATGATGTACAAATAGTAACAATAATCACACTTAACCAATCATCCAAACGCCCTGGGCAGAAGCTCCCTTTTTCGCCCGTCTCGGAAACGAAGTATGATTTGGTAAGTGAGAATCAACCACGTATAGGTGAAATCGGTCCAGGTAGCTTGATATGGTTAGGTCAGAAAAGTGGCAACATGGGCGGGTTTGGTAAAAGGGTCAAAACCGGTAAATTTATATGTATGGTTGAAACATGTTTATCGTTAAAGTGAGGCTAATGAGGCTAAAAGAGTAATAAAGTATTAGGCTTTTTGTTAATATATTGAAATTCATGTAAAATAGTTGCTATTCGAAGTTTTATCATACTTAGGTTTATATGTATTTTTGTTTATTCTTAAGGTTTTATAGCTGTAATTTAGCCGTGCAACTTATAGGCGTGGGGGAATTTTCTATGGTGTAAGCTGAATTGATCGGAGACTAGATGTTAAATATTTGTCCAAAGAAATACATGCCTAATTAAGGGTTAAAATAATAGCGAACTACTGTTGTATGTTGAGAAATATATGTAAATTCTCGAACACAACTAGAAACAGCCTAGGAACCCTTTAGAACTTCTTTTTTGCAGCAAGCCCATACGCCACCTAACACGACCCATACAACCCTTTAAAGTGCACTTTTTATAGCCCCTGGCTTTTACCCACAAGTTTCGATTTGTATATATATTTCGTTTTATTGTTTGTCTTGCTATTTCAATTATTAGAGGCTGACTTGGTGTTTTGTGAAATGTTAATAGGAGTTGGATACGGTGAAGGAGAAGATTAATACCAAGGCAGAAAATGTTAAGGAATTGGATGGAAAACGAGTGGGCATGAGGTCCGGGACATCGCTAAGGGAATTATTGCAAACGTATCTGTAGCACTAGGCGATAGAGAATGTTAACTGTGGTTGGATGGAAAAAGGCGATAGAGAATTAGAACCCCCAGTCATCATTGCCATTCCCTCTTGTCGAGTATCAAGGTTCAACGGTAAGCAATAACAACTTAACCAAAACTTTTACATGTCTGAATAGAACACTAATATGAACCTGCTGGGTTACAGATTTTCCGCTAGCAGCTACTCCCGCTACTCACTATTAGATCAACCCTATCATACCTGACGCAGAACAGTCACGGGCTGAGTAAGTACCACTAAAAATACGCAAGCTCTAATTTTCGTATTTTCGTATTTCTACATTAGAATTTAGGGGTTTTTGATAAAGCTCAAGGTGAGTTAAAAATTCTATATCTATGTTAACAATTCTAACGTGAATTTTATTGCAGGTGGGATATTGTGACCTTCAAGTTAAGTAGCTTACAATGTGAGAGTTTCTTGCTGATCCTGAAATAAATGATCAAAAGCTCAAAGATTCCGTAGACTGCAATGATTCCGCAGACCTTCAAGTTGATTAGCTTATTGCAGACTGCAATGCTTCCGCAGAGTCATACTTGGTTGGTGAGCCTTTCTTTGCTTTTTATGATTTGGTTAATTGTAAGAGGTGTGTTTCGATTTGCATCTTAGATATGCTTAAACTTTATCATCACAGCCTCTTAGAATCATTAGTATTAGTATTGCTACTCTCTACCCATTAAACTGATAGGTTAGATCATTACATACTTAATTACATGTTGTTGGTTTTTGAATATCATTAAACTGATAGGTGAGCACGGATCCCTTTTAGGTCCTATTCGTTAATTGGTTACATTAGTAAATGTTGTCGACTAGATTGGTTAAATGGATGTACGGGTAAAGAGTCGAATTGGGCGATTCAGGTTTTGTTAACATGTTGGATACGTATTATAATAATAATACAACTAAAACAAAAAAGGGTAGAATGGCCAATGAAGTTGAAAGTTGTTTACGCTCTAAAGCGTATGTCTAAAGCATAAAATCTCACGATTGAAAATGTTCTAAAAATCCTTAAGATTTTTTTTCCCGGATCAGCTAACCCAAACCATTTTGATATGCATTTATCTTTTAACCCTTTTTAAGTAACTATACCCTGTGCTCGACTCGCCTATTTTGCCACCTCTTGGCAGCAAGCAGGTATATAATTTTCTTTCTTAATCAAGCAAAAGGAGTACGAAAACACATAAAATTGTGCTCACACCATAAAACTACGAGAGACCTAGACTTTAAAGCATATGGAACAGCATACAGTTGGCACCAACAAACATAAACTTAACATGGAATGGAGCAGAATCTATAACAAGGTTTTACTTTCATAAACTGCCTCTAGAATGACAGTCACTTAACTAGATATAGCCAAATCACTGATCAAACAAAGCCCGAAGCGAGTCCTACGCCTGGCCCTAGACAATCCTACAAACCCGGCCCCAACCAGTCCCATTCGAGGCCAAGTTATAGTTTAAAACCTGGACCAATATCAGTATTAAGCTAGGTTGGCCTCAATAAAGCACAGTTTGACCCATTTCTTGCCCTACCCGTTTAAAGCATGTGTTTTGTAACCGTGGGTTATGGAGAGAAAATGAGGTGAAAAGAGTTTGGTTTTCTTGTAAATGAGTGTGTGTGAGTTTGCTTCACCTTTATGCCTACTATTCATAGCTAAACTAGAAGAATTTCCATCTTAATCAAAACTAACGAATGGTTTTTGGGTGTGGCAAGGTTGTACCCGGTTATGGAAACAAGAAGAGGGGACAAGCCTTTTGTTTATTAGTTTAGTACCATGCTAATGTTAGTTTATTAAGTACGGTGAAGAGAATGTGTTTTAATTTTTCAACATTGATGTTACACTACCTTGCACGAGACTTGTGGTTTCTTCTCCATTTGAGTGTGGCCGTGGGTTTTAGGGACAAAGGAGGCAAGAATAATTGTTTAAGTATGATCTAGGTATTGAATTGTAGGGACAAGGTCTTTGTTTAATCTTATTTTGTGTAAGAGATGAAGTGACTAAGCTTCTAAAGCTTGTCTAAAGTCTTTTTCCTTGTTTCTTTATTGCTAGGGACGGTTGAACACAAAAGGAAAGAAGAATATGGGTAAAGTGGTTGTTTAATCCCTTGGTTAATAATAGTGTTAGTGGAGGAGTAAGATTTAATTTCAAGTTGCATATGAATATACATGCATGATTTTCGGTTGTAGTATGGAAGTGAGTAGGTGTTTATGATATTTTTAGCTAATATGGTTATTAGTGGGTATTTGTTGAAGTGTATGTGGATTTATGGTTTGCCATGCATGCAAAAATGTAGTTTTATTGCGTTACGTAAACGTTATACGTAACCAATAAAAATAAAAAACGTAAAGTTATAAATTATCATCCTAATAACTTTATAACACTTATTTGACGTAAACATTTAGTTGTTTGATGCCCGTTTACGTTGAATGCTCATTTTTAGTTTACGCGATTTAACTTACACGATTTAAATAAAAATTAAACGCGTAAAAGATTAAAAATAAATAATGGAATAAATGAAGTCGTAAATGACCTGAAAATGTGAAATGTTACATTTTTAAAGTATAATAAATTATCATGCAAAAGCTAAAAATATATCTGGATTTAGTTTGATGTATTTTTTTTTTGATTTTACATTAATAAGCTTCAACTTTAACTAATTCGTCAAACAACTTTATAAAATATAAGCTCCAGCTTTTGGCTTATAATATAAGCTCTAACCTTAACTCCAACCTTAACTCTAGCTCCAACCTCATCGCCCGCCAATTTCTCCAACCCCCCCCCCCCCCCCCCATTTGCAGTGTTTTAAAATCCGGTTTGATCCTGCCGGTTCAACCGGTTCCAGTCGAAAAAACGGTCAAACTAAACCGGGTTTCATATTTTCAAAACCCGGTTAGACCCGCCGGGTTTGAAGTGACCCGGGTCAACCCGGTTCTCGAGACCCGGCCGAGTTTTGGTTTTTTACAAATAAAGCAAGTTAATTATATATACTTGTGACGTAATTTTATTTTTACATGTTATATTTGTTAGTAAATGGTTTTTAGGCTTAATATATAATTTATATATATATATATATATATATATATATATATATATATATATATATTTTGTATCATTGCAAATATTTTTTTATTTTTTGTGTTGTGTAAGACCAGGTTGACCCGGTGGCCGAACCAATTGAACCGGTAACTCGGTGACCCGATGACTTGACCGAATTAATTTTTTTTTAACATCGACCGAATCAATTAAAAACCTAGTTTTAAAACCCGGTTTTTAAAACATTGCATATTTGACTAAGTAAAGTCATTTTTCGATGTTATGACAGTGAATATGATCACATGATTTTACTATTCAACTCGCTTTCAGCATATGGGATAATGTATTTTTAAAGAGTGACATCTTTATAGCTTTTAAAAGGAATCCAAGAACTATACATGAAAAAACATGTTCTTTCATTTTGTTGTATTGCAGCTTTTGTACCAACTAAATGATACTACAATTGATTAATGATACAATTGATTGGAGACTAAAATTTTCAGGGAGTTAGTGGAGCTGACGCCTATAATTAATAGAGACGCCATCATATCAGCTTTTATTTTATAACATTCATATAACACAAAAACTAAAAAAACCCAATCCCAACAACATTCCTATAACACGCAGCCAAAAAACCCACTTACACCTCTTATACACTAAGAAAAGTCAAAAATCCGGATAACACCCGTTAAGGAGATGGCGGTGGTCCTATAACATGGAGGCGTGTGCAACTACAACATACATGATTGTGTTATAGGTACCAAAATTAGTCCTATAACACGTTATTCACCATTGCCCCGCGTTCTCTAACTACATGAGTTGTACTTCACTTTGATGATTATGTTATCGTCTTTTTAGTTTTTTGTATTAACATTGTTAACAAAAAAGATAAATTGTTTTGGTTGAAATAATACAAGCAACAAGATATAAATAGGTCATTGGACACTTTAACAATAAATAAATAAAAGTTCTTTTGTTTGTTGAAGTAATATCTTGAAACCTACTTTTTTAAAAGGGACAACATTTAGTATTGATTATGTCAAAAAGGACATGTTATGTATATATGTAATAAATGGTATCATCCTTTTTGAAGACTAAATTTATGATAAATATCATCAAACTTTGGTCATGTGGGTGCTTTGTATCTTTCACCAACTTCCATGGGTCATTTTGTTTGTTAATATCTCTTAATCTAACTTTTAAAGAGAAAAGATTTGAGTATTTATGGCATTAAAGTATGAAATCATTATTATTTAAAGCTAATCATCTCATCTTATTTCAAAACGAGGCCATGTGGGTCATTTGGATATTTCCTTAGTTAGGTATAAACATGAGTATGAAATCATTATTATTTAAAGCTAATCATCTCAATTATGTAATATTTGTTGGTGTGAAAAAAATAAGTAACCAACTTGGAACAATTCAAAGCCCAAAAATGTTAAATCTAACTGCCAAGTTTATAGAAATTTAGAAGACACGTAATGAGATTAAAACCTAGCTAACTGACCCGTGTTATATATATAGCCATGCATGCATGCACCATTTGTGTGTGCAAAGTTACGCATGTTAAGCCTGAAAGCTGTCTATAAATGTGTACATAAATGGCCTTGTTCATCAGTTCTATAAATTTCATTCTTGTAAATGTGGTTCCAAGGTGCGATTGCTTATAGGGTTTGTCCAAGTTAATGAACACCCTAGCCGTAACTCGCAATATATCTCATCAATGTCACTGGGGGGAAATTTCTCGAGATTTTTGGCTCTAGATTAGCTAGTTATGTATCTATCTGCAAGATAAAGAGTAACATGATCATAAAGCATAAATGACTCCATTGTATGCGATTTTCTAAGGCGATGACTAAAAATGAAGAACAGTTAAGTTGGAGAACTCATCCATATCATATAATATAAAATACGAAGTATACATTTACATGAAATCTTCTGAAATTGACATCAGTTAATGCTTCAAATGTGAACACGAATGAGTAACTAATGTATAATTAACTCGTATAATATGAAGTCATAACCAACTCCCCGGCCCTAGGCAATCGATATGGTGACCCTGACCCTTTGCCGTCTCACTCTCCTTTTGTGTCGTCGTCCTCCAGGTTTCTTTTTTAATTTCGACCACCAAATAAGTCCAGCAATTTTTGTCAATGACATAATACAACATTAACCACTATCCCCAGAGACAATTTGGTCGATTCCCGGGCGACTTGTCGCTGGTGATACGTTTCCCGGGCGACATGTCGCCCGGGATAAGTCAAACGGAAAAGCTCGATGGGGATACATTCCCGGGCGACATCGCCGGGCCCACATAGTTTCAGTCAAACAATTAAGTGCCACGGTGGAGGGGTTACTCGGGTGACATGTCGCCCGGGATACTAATTTTATAAAATGACTAATTAATATTGATGCTTGATTAATTAATTAATTACGTAGAATCCCGAGCGACATGTCGCCCGGGAAAATATTCCAAATAAATTGACCAATCAACGTTAGCAATAATTTTTGTCGTTTAGTGGTACCTTTCCCGGGCGACATTTCGCCCGGGATAGTTTTTTAATATACTTTTTCCATCTTTCCCGGGCGACATGTCGCCAGGGATAACCCTTTAATAAATTTTTAGTTTAACTTATCCCGGCACAGTAGGCTATTTCCAGATTTTTTCCCAAAAAAATCTACCAATACTCAAACATGTATAAACCAATATATAATCTACCCAAATACATTACAACTTGTACCAAAACACAATACGATCAACGCATTTGATATAATAAAGCTAAATACGATCAACGCATTATTTATAAATTATTATTTATAAAATATATAATTATAAAATATATTTTATAAATAATAATGATTTAAAAGCTGAATTAAATTTTTTAATAAAAACTTTCCCGGGCGACATGTCGCCAGAGATTAGTATAGACACGTCATCACGCGTAACAAAAATAAACACTAATCAAAGTCAAACAAAGTCAACAGGTTTCCCGGGATAAGTCACCACACATTAATTAACACTAATCACAATGCTTAAACATGTACAATTAGTGAAAATATTATCCCGGGCGACATGTCGCCCGGGAAACATGAGCGGGAAGAATTGCCGCCAAGATTTTCGTTGATTTTTTTAGTCAAATTTTAACCAAGCCCGGGAAACTCTCTTCAAACTTTGACTGAAAATTTGATCAGAATTGGTGCCACGTCGGACGAACTTTTGTCGTTTAGTGAGGTTTCTCTGGCGACAATTGTCGCCCGGAAAAAGTTCGTCGCCTGTTATACTTTTTCTTGTAGTGATAGGTTGTGAAGTTGGTTGTCCATTTTGGCCTTTCTTATAGTTAAACAAACTAATGTAACTTCTGCTATACCTCGGAGACATTCTTAGACATTTTCACTGAATGTATGTAGTTTTACGTCTAATATAAAAGAAGTCGACAAACGTTTTATGGTCAGTACGATTGTCGATCAGACTAACCAACATTTCCGTTCGTGATATCGACACTCTTTGTGCTACCAACGATTTAAAACCATGTATTTTTTCTGTCGTCAGTGTTTTGACTAAATAAATTTAATAAGATGGTGACTTATATATATTGTTCTTTTGTTAAAAATGTGAAGAGGAAGGTGAAGTTTAGAAGCAAAGGTGAGGGTATATATATATATACCCCAATGGTTGATTAATTTCCAACATCACAAGAAAACAAAAGTCTTGAAAAATAAAGAAATGGGAAGGTGTCCAACTCCAACAAGTAGGGATGATGAAAATAACAACCTCAAGAAAGGTCCATGGACACCTGAAGAAGATCAAATACTTGTCAATTACATTCAAGCTCATGGCCATGGAAGCTGGAGAGCTCTTCCTAAACTTGCAGGTGATCTATCATTCCTCTATCTCTATCTACACATACACCGGGACGAACACACCCGGCACCTAAGTGGTTCCGTCCATGCACACACACAAGTACGTACACATACACGAACATATTAAAACGAGTGTATCTTTTTAACATAAACGTTAGTACTTTTACTAGAACTAGATGTTTATGGAGTTCTCCTGTTAAATGTACCATTTGGGCTATGTTATTTTTTGGGTAACCATGGTTTCCGACCTTTTGACCGACTAATCCACGAGGTTTAAACCCACCGCCACACAGGCTCAAACCGGAGAAAGTATTCCCTTTCAGGAGATGGTGATCCACAAATTCCAAGTTTTTCAGAAGTAATAGTTGATTTGTTGATGTGAGTAGAATTTTTGCAGAGTTTAGAATGGTTTACATATTTTCTTGAGTAAATTGGTGATTTTAGTTCAGGTTCTATGATATTAAATACAAAAATGTTAATTCCTCTTGTAAAACCTTCCTACTAATCTTTCTACACATAGGATCCTGACAAGTGGCACTGAAGGTTTAGATTTAGAGAGATAATAAGTGAAAAAATTGTATATTATATGATTGTGTGTAGACGGATAAGTATGATGATTTTGTAGGAAGCTTTAGCAATCCTCAATAAAATATGAAGGGGGTTCTTTAAGTAGTAATACATATGGTTGTTTTAACCTTATAACTAATATAATTTCTTGATCAATAATTTATTTAAAAAAAATCTCATGTATGTTACCTTTCATGGTCAATCTTTATTAATGATTCTGATGTTTTGATTATTTTCAGGTCTTCAAAGGTGCGGAAAGAGTTGTAGATTAAGATGGACATCTATCTTCGACCTAAAGTCAAAATAGGAATGTTCTCTAAATGAGGTAAGAAGGACGTTATTCTTCAGCCCGAAGCCTTATAACATCCGCTCTGGAAACAAGTACTTAATTATATATTCACTTCCAGCTTAACACTTCTAAAAATAGAAATGTCAAAAATCGATAATAATTCTTGATGGTTTGATAGGACCAGAATGAAAAAAACGATCTGCAGTTTCATTGTCATCGAGACACGACTTAATGTTGTATAGGATCGAATGAAATGCATATCGTTTTTGGTGATGTCACTTTAAATCAACAACCTAAATAACCTTACAATGATTTCTACCTGTTCTTGCTTACTGAATTTTCCTGTATTGGTTTTTATAATGAAGGATGGGTACCACTATTTGCAACACGTTCTACAGGACGTAACGGACAACGAAATCAAGAAAA
Source organism: Tanacetum coccineum (assembly GCA_026074375.1). Lineage (NCBI taxonomy): Eukaryota > Viridiplantae > Streptophyta > Magnoliopsida > Asterales > Asteraceae > Tanacetum > Tanacetum coccineum. Next base: position 29,958 of record BQNB010051485.1, on the reverse strand, counting down.
TTATATGGAACACACAGTAAGAAGAAGACGCTACTTCATAAGGGAATCGACACCAACGACTCATCAAAACCAGACCGACGTTGTATTCTCTTGCTTGCCGCAACTACTACCCTAATTAACATCAAGAGATGCTTTAACACAATCAACAAGCTCAAAACCTTCAATACTTCAACCATTTGCTCCACAACACACAGGTACGTTATCGACCTAGAAAACCGAAAAATTCAATTCTCAAACTGCATAGAAGAAGCTCCTACATTTTCAAATGAATTTCATCTGCATAATAAATCAAGAAAGTGAGGAGAATACAACAATTTCTTGGCTAAATTCTAGTGTTACACAACAACTTCCATGAAGTCTCACTCATTAGCCTTTACATCCAACCAAATACATGAATGATTTGTAGGTCAATGAACATTGCAAAGCAAGATTGCCCAATGTGTATAACATCGTCATCAGCATCACTAGATTGACTTCTATTCAACCATAATGATACGAATTTCACCACCCCTACAACCACAGTGCACCATCAATAAAGCGCTCACTATTGAGCAGGCGCATTACCATTAGCACCGGGGATGGTGAGAGAGAACAGATGACTCTTCGTATAACTGGCCGGAGTATCTATTCGAAGACTCTTTCTTGGATCGAAATTTACAAGAAATCAAATATGATCTATGATGAATATTATATCATGTACTGCATATCTAGTATGAGAGTTTATTTTGGTGTTCATTATACATATTGTACAATAGTGTATGATAAAGCTTTATACGTTGCATGGATTGATGTATGTGATTATATAACTGGTTGTTAATTAATTGATCATATACTGAGTTGCATGCATGAGCTCCTTTAATTTTATTTCCTAGTGGATGCTCATTTGTAGGTGTATATGACATACATCGTTATAAAACTCTACCTGCAGTTCTTCTTTAAAATTTTTTTACATCCGTTAATATATTACTTTTAAAAAACTGAAAAATAACAATACCATGTGAATAATATTATATCTCAACCACAAAACGACATAGTTGATAAAACATTAGAGAGACACTACTACCTTCCGTTAAAGAAGGAAACACAAACGATAACCACTAGAAATACATTTGACCAAACCAAAACAAAATATAACTAACGGTCCTAATTTAGACCAACAAGTTACTCATATCAAAAGAGTCACAAATAATCTGGATTGTTTATTAACACGTTTAAGTTCTTCACGTTCCTTCAAACAGTCATCATCATCATCATCATATGTGTTATCTTCATAATCATCTTTCCAACACTCATATAAACTCTTTCTCCCCGTTCCACCTCCGATTTTCGATGAATCTATACCCTTATAACTTTTCGATGCCATGAAACTCGTTTTTTCGTTATCATCCTCTTCCCTGCCATTCTCGCTATCATTTTCCTCATTCCCCAAGTTAACTTCTTTACTATTTTCTACGTTCACATCGTCACCTTTCGAGTTAACTAAATCAATAGGAGCAACCCCAATATCCTTCTCAACCATCATAAGAACATCAAACAGATTTGAAGTCCCAATTTTCGTACCACTTAAACTAGCCACATCAGCCATAAATTTCGAACCAGAATTATTATTACTACTAACCTCATCGGAATTCGTATCTTTCGGTTTGACCTGCCTATTAGTTGCCTTCTTAGGTCGTAGTTTAAACAGGTCTGTAGACACCGCGTGACTTAGGACTAACAGGTAGACCTCTAACAACTTGCCTTTGTGTCTTCAAATTCACATAGGTTATAACTCTCTTAGGACATAGGTCCAATGAATTGCCAAATACCTTACAAGTTAAACATCTAGTCGGTTTCCACACGTACTCAACTCGAATAGAATGGAATAAATATCCATTACCTTTGATTTTAGGCACTACCCACTACAAGAGTGTCTTTTAACTCAACATCAACATGAAGACCAGTCATTGCTCTCGCGAAACTGGACCAACCCCATGATTCCCTACACATCGAGGTTGTATAAGTATCTAACTTCAATGGGGTACCAAGTTTTGTAGCAATAACACTCGATCCATCCTCCGTGAATGTCGTGATATGGACATCATGGAGTTTAACCCATACCGGTACACTCTTGAAGTCCTCCTTAGACAGATTCGCCGAGGGAGACCGCTTGCGAAGAATCAATGGCACATTACGTATCTACAACGGTCCATTCTCAAGCATTGATTCCATAACTGCATTAGAACTGAATTTGAAGAAGAAAATACCTTTTGAATTCATCATAGTATGAACAATGACAAATCTACTCCACGTGTTCTTAACATAGTTTCCAACAGCCAGATACACAACTCTATTGTGCAAAAAATAATCCATAAACAGAGTTCTTGAAACACTCATTAACCTTTAGGAATGACAACATTGAAATGGCAACATCAGCCCCACTACCGGCCGAGGCGATTAAGGTACGAAAGTTAGCAACTTCCTTACTTGGTTAACCATTTAGACGGTTAGCATACGAACCAAACCCCATTATTGGATCAAGTATTGTTAGTACTAGTAGTGGACACTTTGGTGGTTAATTAGAGGTAACAAACGTGCCAGACAAGCATGGAAAAGGATCCATGGTAGTAGCTTGGCCATCGACATGCAAAGGTATTACGGGTATCTCATTATCTCTCACTGGAACGAGCTCACCTTCAATCATTTGACGTTCAATATCATGAATCTTTGCAACAATATAACTCATGTCCTCCTTATTCCCACTAACAGTATCATCGTTACTCTTAGATGAGGTATTGTTATCCATGTTCACTGTTGTACTCACAGTATTCAAATTCTTATTTTGTTTGACACATCTCCCCTCGAACTTGAAAACCCACACTTCATACTTTACTACATATGATCCAAACAACAACACACAAGAAGCACAATTTAACCCTAACTTTGATCGGCTAATTAAACCTTATAAATGTTTTAGTAATGCAAAACACCAATTTATGATCAAACACAATGAATAAAAGCAGTTAATAATTAAAACAAAACCCTAAGAGATATTTTTAAAACCCTCAAAAAAGGATTAAACCTAACGCCTTATAAAACAAGGATGATTAGTTGTAGAATCGATGTAAGGTTGTTTGGTTTTCACAATCGCCCAAGTCGCCAGAGAATTTAGGGAGAGTTTTTTTTGGGGCTAGACTTGTTTATGGGTAATTTACCTGCAGTTTTCTTTTATGATTAATCTTTTTCTTTTTGCTACGATATTTCAATTTGTTTATTCTTTCGATTGGAACGCTCTCGGCTAAGATTTACCAAACAACAAGATAATTAAGGAACTTGATATAACGCAACTGCGATTTACCTTTCCATTATAGCAGTCACGAGTCTAGTTGGCGGACATATAAATTTTAAGACGGTCATGCATAATTATCTTTTATTAAGCCTGCACCATAAATGCTTTTTTAATTGCATCGTAGATATTCTGAAATATTTTACACTTTGTGAGTTAGATATTCTTGTCATGACCCATGCCAAACCCGGGTTTCAAGTCAGTATGTCAATTTACTCCTTAAAAGTTATATATGGCGAACCCATGACAAACCCGGGCTTCAAGTTAGTATGTCCATTTACTCCTTAAAAATTATATATGGCGCTTTAAGCTAGTCGAGTCGAGCCTATATATGAAAATCCCCTTTCTCAACTCTAAATTAATTTCTTTTTTACACAAGACATGATCAAAAGACCTCTCGATACTCCACAAGTAAATTTTTAAAATTATAAAAGTATTCTGGTAATAATTTTAAGTTAAAGTAGACTTAAAGAGCTTTCTATCAATAATTGGTACGACCTCTAATGAGTCACGGTTTATTTTATAAAAAAAATAAATAAAACGACAAAAATCTGGAAAAGTACCATACGGCTGTATGGTAAACTACCATACGGGTCTATGGTCATTCTTGGAGCATACGGATTTATGCTTAAATAGCATCGGTAGTATGGTCCTTTCACAGAATCTGTCAAAATGACATTTTAAAGCATATGGCCGTATGCACATATAACATACGGCTGTATGGTCTCCAACTTGCACTTTTGCTAATTTTCTGCATTTTTTATTTTTCGGAAAACCGACTTAGATAACTCGACACAACACGAGACTTTCTAGAATACTTTAAAACATCATATATTTCAATAATATGTAATAGCGGAGCCCCAAGTGATGGAGTGGTCTCAGCCCTAGTGCTTGATTATACCTAATATACGTTATCAAGTCCCACCCAGTCTAGTATGATATTTGCCTGCGATCAGTCCTGCGTTACGGCGGTGATCAATGCTAGACCATTTCCGGTTCCTTTTTATTGTGCGATGATCAAGTTGGTGGCATTCCGCTGACGTGGAGCGCTGCTGTCCTTTTATCCTCTGGCTGATGTGACAGTTTTGACAGCTTTTTAACTATTTCCCAGTGTGGTTGCTGCCGTTGAATGTGTAAGAGTGGTATAACATTGCGATAAATAAAACTGTTGTTGGAGTAAAAAGACACCAGTGATATAAAAACCCCCCCCCCCATTTTAACTAATTTATTTCTTCACAAACTCTCTTTTCCCCGCCATTGCTAATTTCTTCAAGCTTTCTTCTTTAAACTTCCTCCGTGCGTTGTTTTCTTCACCTCTACAGTTTTTCGAGATTTAGGTTAACATCTTTCTTCGCTCATCTCTTCAAAATGACCAACTTTGCTGCTAAGCATTCCATTATGACACCAGAAATGGTAGAAATTTTTTGTAATGACTATCTACATTCCGATAAAGTTCATCCCCGTGGCCCCAGTGGTCGGGAGATACACTATCACGACAATTTCCCTAAGGGTAAAGTGGTGTATATACCAATTTTTAAGTTATATGTGGTTATAGGAATTCCTTTTAACGGAAATTTGATGGCTGTTCTCCGATATTTCTACATACATATTTCTCAACTATCCCCTTTTGGTGCTGCCCGCGTATCTCATTTTGAGGTTTTGACGCGCGTGCTTGATCTTGTGCCATCGGTTACTGTCTTTCATGCGTTTTATACCCGTACATATAGTGATGGATTATTTTCCTTTGCAAAACATTCTCCATCATCTCCTTCTTGCTTCCCAAAACCCCCGAACTCCATTAAAAATTAGTCCGATCATTTTTTTTGGGTGGATGCTAAAGTGTTTCCTATCCCCATCTCCTTGTATGTGGGGGGTGCATTGGAGAAAGATCCAGGCCCCCATCTTACCGCTCGCCAAGAGCAAATTGTTAGGCTCCTGGAGAACAACAAGGCTCCTTTCCGCCGTTATCCGGAATGCTTTTTGTGCCTTGTGGGTCTGAGCCTATATTATCCGTTTGATGAGAATACTTATCAGGCCTTTGAGAGGCCTGATGGAGTGGGTGGGTGTTGCTTCCTTCGGTGGAATTTTTTTTAATATGATTTATGAGGTCTAATCCTTTTGTGTTTGTTTTGTAGACATGGGTTTGCTTGATTTTATCAAGACTGTCGACCCCCGGAAGGTCCAAGCGGTAGAAGTTTAGAAAAAGGATGATCAGGTAAAGCTATTGGAGAGTACGAGTCATTGCTTCATGCCTTTGGTTACTCCTGCTGCGGTCGGTAGTAGCTCTGCTGCTGCTCTCCAGGTGTCTGCTCCTGAGGTACCTGCTCCGGCTGAGGTGGATCCCGAGAATGTTGTTTTGGAGGATGCCTTTTTAGATTTGACGGGGCCGGACGAGGTTGTCGCGACGCAGCCAGGGAAGTCCAAGAGGAAGAGGTTGGGGAAGCAGAGTGATACCCTTCCTGCTAAGCAGTTAAGGAAGGATCACCCCAGCTTTGCTACTGGCACTGGTGGGAAGACCTTTGTCGGGCTGAGGCAACTGATGCCGACAAGTTCAAGGCCTTCTTTTCAGGATGATATCCAGACCCATGTTGTTCAGAGGTATTTAAATGTTTTATCCTCTTTTTTTTATTTTTTATTATGTGCTTCCCTTAACGTATATATATACTTTTTTTTATATTTGGCAGTGCCCGGATCACGGATGACCCGGTGTATACTGCTGCTGCTACTGTAACCTCCGCCAGAGAGAATGTGGGCATTACACCTACATCAGATGTAGCCGGGTCTTCTCAACTCGAGACATCAGAAGGGTCAGATGATTCCTTTTATGAGTTGTCTGCCTTGAATTCTGCTAAGGCAAAACGTTGGTATGTTCCCCGATGGAACATTACCAATGACTCGCTATTGGATGATAGTTTTTCCTGTCGCACATTGGTTGACCGCGTTGCCCCCTGGCTTTTTTTCTACCCTCCGCAGTATGGATTATGAACAATTGTATACGAAGTTCAATGTGGGAGCGGCGCTGCAGATTTGTCTTGAGTCGGAGGTAAGATCTCGCGCTGAGCATGAGTTGGAGCTTAAAGAGAAGCTCAAGGGTAAGTATGATGCTCATGGTAGGTTGTTTGAGGAGAGAGACTTGGAGATTCTTAGACTGAAATCTTTATTGGCTGAGGAAACGGAGAGGGTAGAGAGGGCGGAGACCGCGGAGGTTGTCCGTTTTCATGATCAGGTGTCTATCTTGACCGCGGAGGTGTCGGCACTGAAAATTACTATTGCACAGAAGGATACTGACATCTCCTTACTTGATTCTCGCGCCACTCATCTCAAGTCTGTGCTTGATGATTTCCAGGCCGCCTGTGCTAAAGCCGGGGGCTTGATTACCTCCTTGACTTCTGAGAGGGATAGGCTTTCCTCTGAGGTATATCTTTTATTCCGCATGTTGTTGTGTATGTGTTTTTTTACCTTTTGTAACTCCCTATTTTCGCAGGTTTCTACCCTTCATGCCGCCTTTCAGGATTTTAAAGAGAAGGCGGAAGCTCAGCAGGAAGAGCAGGCTCAAGTGCTTTATAACCGTGTAGCCGAGCTTGAGGTACATGTGATGGATATCTCTGGTCATTTGGAGGGGGAACTTTATCCCGCCTACTTGACCACCTTGGCCGGAAGGAGATAGTTTTTGACGCACGGGATTCAACTCGTTGTGCTAAAGTGTTTTAAATTTCCTGAGTATCAAGGCATTTTGGGTCACGCCTTGGGCCGTGCCATGGATTTTGGTATGAAGGAGGGTTTGGAGGCTGGGCATGATCATGGGGTTGTCAGAACCCCGCTTTCCGCGGTCGAGGCTTATAACCCGGAGGTTGCCCGGACCAGTTATTTTGATGCAGTAAGGGCTCTTGAAGACGTGGTCTTCCCTCTGGTAAATTTGTTGAAGTCTAAAAAAGATGCTGGGATGGATGAGGTCCTAGATTGCTTTATCCTGGATGGACCCTTGGCTGACCTCCCGGAAGCTGCAAACCTGCAACCGTGTCTTGAGCAGCTTTTCATTCCCATCCATCATTCTGCTGACAAGGCCATCGTTAGGGAGACTTTTTTGTCCTTTGCTTTGCTGAATGTTCATCCTCGTGCCGAAAGAGCGAAGAAGCATGCTGCAGCCCTTCGCCAACTTATGATGGAGATAGTTTCTAACCCCCTGTCTTCTCAGACTTGGGTGGGTGAAACTAGTACTTCTGCGGCTCCTCTCTCTGTCGAGGACTTTGATGAAGAGGATACGGACGAGGCTCTAGGGAGCGTAGTTGCTATCCCTAAGTTTGAAGCCTGCCGCTTTTAGATTGTATCATGACCGCATGTGGTCTGTTGTAACAGTTTTTGTGTAGAACTTATTATGATGTTTTGTATACCGCGGCCGTGTGTGGCTATTTCTGCGGCTTCTTTTGTAATATGAATGCTAGTTTAACATGTTCATGTATTTTGCTATCTTTTATTTATTACTGGTGTACGTTCGTAATAGATAGTCTTGTGAATATTTGTGGGTTATTCTCCCGGTGCCGGGTTTGCAATACCTCTTACGCACCTGAGCTAATTTTGAGGTTGCTCAACCTTTATTATACGGGATAATATATTTGCGGAGCGTGGCCCCTTGCGTGCGCGTCTTAACAATCAATATAACTTTGCAAAGTAAAAAGAAAAAATAATGTAGGATTTAAAACACGTGAGGGTAGCTAATCCCCACTTTTCATTTAAAATTTAATACATTACAAGATAAAGATAAATTGAGATATTGCCCTCCGGAGCATCATATGTGCCGGGCGGGTCCTTACATTTCGTGTATATAACACTTCTTAAGATTACAAATGTTCCATGTCCGCGGGAGTTCAGTTCCTTTATAATCTTTAAGTTTGTATGCTCCTTTTCCAAGCGATTCTGCAACTTCGTACGGCCCTTCCCATTTGGGTCCAAGTTTGCCTCCATCCCTGGCGTGACTTGCGTCGTTGCTGCGGTAAACCATGTCGCCTGGCTTGAAACTTGTGCCGCGGACCCTGGAGTTGTAATACTTTTCCATTTTAGTTTTGCTTTTTGCTTCTTGAATTGCTGCTTGTTCCCGTTTTTCCTCTATGAGGTCCAAGTTTACTTCCAAGGCTTCATCGTTCTTTGTCGGGTCTACTTCCATGGTCCGGAGCGTTGGCATGCCTATTTCTGCTAGGATGACAGCTTCCGTGCCGTATGTTAGTGAAAATGGTGTTTCCCCGTTACTTGATTTAATTATTGTGCGGTGGGACCATAGGACGTGTGAGAGTTCTCCTATCCAGTCTTTGCTTCTTTTATCCAATCTAGCTTTTATTCCCTCCCCTAAACTTTTGTTTGCTCTTTCAACCAAGCCATTTGTTTGTGGGTGCTTCACAGAAGCAAAGCATTGACGGATACATAGTTTTTCACACCAGTCTTTGAATGGGTTGTCGCGGAACTGTTTTCCATTGTCTGATATAATTTCCCCTGGTAGACCAAATCTGCAGACAATGTTGTCCCACACAAACTTTTTAACTTGATTTCCTATGATAGTCGCGACAGGCTTTGCCTTAATCCATTTGGTGAAGTAATCAATGGCAACAATTAAAAACTTGACTTTGCCTGGGCCTTTAGGGAAAGGTCCGGCTATATCGATCCCCCATTTGTAAAATGGCCACGGAGACGTGATAGGACTCAAATTTTGTTGCGGGTTTCTTGGGACGGGGCGATGAACTTGGCAATCATTGCATTCCCTTATTAACTTTCGTGCGTCCATATGCATTGTTGGCCAGTAATATCCTGTTCGGATATCTTTGGCAACCACGGATCTAGAACCGGAATGCATGTTGCACGACCCTTCATGTATTTCTCTAAGGACGTAGTTTGCTTGGAGCGGTCCGACACACCGGAGCCATGGTCCTAAGAAGGATTTCTTGTACAAAGTTTCGTTAATCATGGTGTACCTGACTACCTTGCGACGTATCGCCCTGGCTTTCTTATTATCTGCCGAAAGTATTTCTTTTGTAAGGTACTCGCATATAGGTGTCATCCATGTGTTGCCTTTCTCCTCTACTACGGCAAGGATTTCCTTTTCATTTATGGATTTTTCCTTTAGTTCTTCCACGAGCACCTGTTTGCTGAGATGTGCGAAGCTTGTAGATGCAATTTTGCTTAGGGCGTCTGCTTTTTTGTTCTCGCTCGGTGGTACTTGCTTGATGGACAATTCCCTGAAGTTTTCTGTGAGCGTTTTTACTTTGTTCAAATATTGGATCATGCCTGATTCTTTAGCGACGTAGGAGCCATTAACTTGATTGGCTACAAGCCTTGAGTCTACATTTGCTTGTAGGTTCTTTATGCCCATTTGTTTTGCGATCCGGAGACCGGCTATTAACGCTTCATACTCAGCTTCATTGTTTGTGGCTTCAAACGTGAACCTCGTGGAATATGTAAACTCAACCCCTTCTGGATTGGTTAGTATTAGTCCGGCTCCGGAACCATCTATACAAGATGATCCGTCTGTAAAAAGAGTCCAAGGTTCTGGTATTTCCTCCGGTTCCATCGTCCGGAGACTCTTCCTCTGGTCGTTCCACAATAAAATCTACTAATATTTGCCCTTTGATTGTAGTCCTTGGCCTGTATTGGATATCATATCCTTCTAGTTCAAACTTCCATTTTAGCATCCTTCTAGAGATTTTTGAACTTGACAGCAGTTGCTTTATTGGTTGATCCGTTATTACGACAATTGTATGTGCTTGAAAATATCTTTTCAACCGTTTGCTTGTGCTAAGCAAGGCTAACACCAGCTTTTCCATGGGAGTATAGTTGATCTCTGGCCCTCGTAGAGCACGGCTTACAAAGTATACTGGTACTTGTTTACCTTCCATGTCCGTCATCAAGACTGCATTGATTGCTTCTTTGGCTGCGGCCAAGTATACGATTAGCTCCTCCTTTTCCTTAGGTGCGGTTAGCATTGGGAGTTCTGCGATGAGCTTCTTCATTTGTGTGAAGGCTGCTTTGGCCTCCTGAGTCCATTGGAAGTCACTCTTTTTTGTGCACTTTTTCAAGGTTTTGAAGAAGGGCAGTGATTTTTCGGCTGACTTTGACAAGAACCTGTTTAGACTTGCTAGTTTCCCATTAAGCTTTTGCACGTCCTTGAGGCATCTCGGAGATGGCAAACTAAGGACCGCGTTGGATTTTTCTGGACATTCTTTGAGTCTGTCAGTATTCACTTTATAGCCCAAGAGCATCCCCTCTTGCATTCCGAAGGAGCATTTTTTTATTCAACTTCATGTTTATTTGCCGGAGAGTTTTGAATGTTTCTGTTATGTCGCGGATAATTTCTTCTTCCGTTCGGCTTTTTATGACCAAGTCGTCGACATATACCTCCAGGTTGCGCCCGATCTGTCTTTGGAATGCCTTATCAACTAAACGCTGATAGGTCGCTCCGGCGTTTTTTAAGCCAAACGGCATCTTTGAATAACAAAATATCCCTTGACTTGTGGTAAATGCCATTTTCTCTTCGTCTTCTTTTGCCATTTTAATTTGGTGGTATCCTTTATATGCGTCCAGGAAGCATTTGAAAGGATATCCACAGAGGGACTCTATTTTCCAATCTATTTCTGGCAATGGGTAGCAATCCTTGGGACATGCATTGTTTAGATCTTTGAAATCTACACACATTCGCCAGGTTCCATCATGCTTCTTGACCATTACTGGGTTGGATAGCCAACTGTGGTAGTGAACTTCTTTCATGATCCCGGCATCCACCAGTTTTTCCACTTCTTCTTGGATTGCTTTGTTTCTTTCCGGTGCTTGCCCTCTTTTCTTTTGTCTGACAGGTCGGCATCCCTCCCGGATATTCAAGCAATGTTCCGCAATGCTTCGTGGGACGCCCGTCATATCCGCTGGTTTCCAGGCAAAGACGTCTAAGTTTTGTCCAAGTAGAGTGCATAGTTCCTTACGTCCTTTTTCCGTTAGGGTAGACCCTATGGCTATTGTTTGCTCAGGGTATTCCGGATGAATGGCCACTCTTATCTTTTCTTCTAATATTTTGCCAGCTTCTGGGGGCCGTGTGCTAGGTCCATATATCATTGCACACTCCATTGGGATGATCTTGCTGCTTCGTATTGTTACAGTTCCTCCTTCAACTGGGAATTTTAGCATTCCATGTGTCGTGGATGGTATGGCATGAATTTTCCTTATACTTGGCCTGCCTATTATTCCACTGTGTTGGGATGGTGACCTAACAACCATGAAGTTCATCCATGCGGAAGTGGAATGCCCTTCGTCACCTATTTTCACTAGCAAGGATATCTGGCCCAGCGGCCAAATGGTTTCCCCACTGAATCCAGTTAGGTATGTGGTAGGCGGGATCATTTGGCTTCTTATTTCAGGCCGGAGCCTGACGAAACAGTGTTCGTATAAGATCTCTGCGGATGCTCCTCCGTCCACATACATTCGGTGCACGAAGTGCCCTCCTATCTCAGCCTCAATGATCATTGGCCCTTCCGTTCCGTCCTCGTCTCCCAGAGTTGGGAAAGATATTGTTGTCTCCGGAGAGAAACTTTGGGTAACCTTTTGCTTGGCTACTTTTTCCCATGGTTGGATCATCAGGATGGCTAGTGGTCTTTCCTTCCCGGTCGTATCCCCCTTCTTGGGTGCTTTTGGCTTGTCGTTCTGTTTTAGTTCTTTGATGAATTGTGTCAATTTACCTGCCTTGATCATTTCATCTATCTGCTTTCTCAACTGCATGCATTCATCCGTACTGTGGCCCGTATCCGCATGGAATTCACAGTATTTGCTTGGATCCCTTTTATCCGCAGGGGTTACCATTGGCGGTGGAGCCCTGAATTTTCCTTTTTCTAAAGCGAAAATTTCTTTCGGGGTCTTCGTAAGGAGTGAGAACCTGTCTGGCTTCCGTTCCGGCCTGTGCTTGTTTTTGAAACCCTTTTTGAAATTCGGTTTGTTTCCCCCTTCAGGTTGCTTCCATGACGCGGGTGCTTTCTTCCGGCCATGACTGAATGCGGCAACTTCCCCTTGTAAAAAAGACGTAGTTACCCTGTACATTTCGTCCATTGACCTTGGGATTTTTTCGTATAAACGCTTAATCAACTCTGGGTGGGTTATCCCATGCAAGAATCCGGAGATCTTCATGCATTCCGGCGCTCCTTCCACGTCCAGGACTTCTTCTTTGTATCTCTCCATAAAATCCTCCGTGGACTCTCCGTCCCTTTGCTTGATGTGATGTATCTCCACTGGATCCTTAATGTGCTTTGTTTGCTGGCGATAATTTTCCCTAAATGCTGCCCTTAGATCTTCATAGCTGTCAATGGATTCTTTTTGGAGTTTGTCGAACCAAACTCTAGCATTCCCAGTTAGCGTCGAGTTGAACATGTGGCACCATGTCGGCATTGCCCATCTCTCTGTCTTTGCAGCGGACTGAAATAGCTTTATATGGTCTTCCGGATCCCCACTTCCGTCGTAAGTTTTGACATGACTAGGCATCCTTGTCCTTGGGAAGTCAAAATGTCGGATCCGAGTTGTGAAAGGGTTTCTTTCTTCACACGTCCAAGGCTGGGAGAGATCATCTTCGTAGGTGTCTGACCTGTGCCTTTTTGATTTAGACTTCCAGTGACCCCCTTCACTGTTTTCACTCTCTGAATATCCGCTGGTTCTTCGGGACGATGTGCCCTCGTGATGATGTTTTCTTGCCGGTGCCTCAGCTCCCTTTGCTTGGAAACTCTGGTGGTGACTATCAGAGCGTGTATACGCGCCTGGTTCTTTTCTTCCCAGTCTAGTGAACACACCTCCTTCCTTCCGCGGCCGGAGCCCAGGTGAAGGAGACCGGTTTTGCTTGAGTCTTCTGAAGACGCTAGCAACTGGTGACGGGCTTCGAGAGTGCTTGCGCCCATGCCTTCTTCCGGGCTCTGTCCGGGCAGTTGGCGTTTTTGATTCGGAGTAACGTGACTCTTCATGGTTTCTTGGATTTCTCCCAGATTCATCGCCGTAAAGTAGGCGTGCTTTTACCGCTTTGAGCTTATCTTGCTGCTCCTTCTCTTTTTGCATTTTTTCGGCAATAAGCGGTAAAAGTTGGTGGTAGTTCTTGTCGCACAATTCTCTTAGAGCTTCGTTGGACGCAGGTTCCTCGAGATTTTGTGGACCACTTTTTCCCCCAGTGTTCCGCACAACGGATGTGGGAATTGTTGAGGTTTGTTGTTCATGAGTGCTCATGGTGAGTTTTTTAGAAAACGTGGTTGCGTTCGGGTCCCACGGATGGCGCCACTTGTTAATACAAAATAAGTATCGGGTATAGACCTGGACTCAAATCCTGTGTTGGACTGGGCTTCCAGATGATTTGAACGTTGGGCTTTGTATTAGAGCAAGAGAAGTGACGATTTCCTGCACAGCCAGACAAAAACCGTTAGCCTTACCGTGGGGCGGACCCCACGGTTAGACTCCGGCGTGAAAGTAAGTAAACATGTAGAGAGAGAAAGTATGAGAGTATAGGGTGAGAAAATCGTACTGTTCATTGTGTACTAGGTCTCTATTTATAGGGGTTTGGTACTAGGGTTTCCTAGTATTTCGTAGTGGCCAGAGTGGGTCCCTTGTCGGGCAAGGTCCCGTAATAACCGTGTATACGAACGCGTGTATTTTCCGTGGACGGAAGTATCCTATAGTTAGGTCCGCGTCCGTTTTGCTGTGTCCGGGCCGTGATCAATCCGGGATTGGGTTTGCTTTCGGCCCATGACTGCTAAGTTGGGCCCAGGAGCCCAAGTGATGGTGTGGTCCAAGCCCGGATGTAACATCCGGCAATTTTCGGAATTTTAAATGACTATTTTAAACTTTAACTTTTCAGGTCCGATCTTACTTTTTGACTTATGATCTTTTATCGTCACATAAAAACGATTACCGCGTAACTGGTAAAATTTTCGGAACAAATTTTAAATAATAAATCATATTTATTATTACATCTCCCAAGGGAAAGTTATTTTTAACTTATTTGATTCGAAAACGAAAAAGGATATATATAAATTCATAGCTGATTTATCAAAAACGAACCACAAAATCATGTTTTCATGATTCGGACTCTAAAACAATTTGATGTGAAATGATATTCCAGACAACTTTTCAGTTTTGCCCGAAACCTGGAAACGAGCCAAAAAGGGCTAAAACAGCACCGCAAACATTTAACGAGCAACCTACAACGCGGACACACAAAAATAATTAAATTTGTTTTTAATTATCAGTATTTATTTAATAAAAGTATTAAATAAATTAGTCATCATTTTAATTAAAAGCGTTGTTGATAACGCGAATACTCGAGCTTAAATCTATTTTATTTCGGACGAGGCGAAACCGGTTCACAAAATGAATAACAAATATTTTATTAAATGTTATAAAATATTTATGAAATATTATCAAGCGAATACTCATTTTTATCAGAAAAATTATTTGGAAAACAATGGCGCAAGTTTCGTATTTTAATTCCTCCGTTAAGTACCTCAAACGAGTCCCGAATCAGTAATTAACAAAAGTTACATGTTAGGTCCCTGTGAAATATTTACAAAGTTAACCCTCAACTATTAACAACTATTCAAAAAATTTAAAACTTTTATTATATATATATAATTTATATCATTTTTTCATTTATATAAAACAAAAACACATACACACCAATATACACTCTCTCCCTCCTATCTCCCCCACCATATAAATCCGGCCACCGCCCCACCGCCGGATTCCGGCCACCACCACTCCGCCGCCGCCGGAAAAGTTTTTCGGCGGGCTTTTCCGGCCAACACCAAAAAGACTCCTTATTTACCGATCTACCCGATCTCCATACCCACTCTCCCCCACTCGCTCCTCCACACCACCACTGCCACCGCCACCCTCTCACCGCCACCTTCACAGCACCATAAGGGTGCGTGTGGTTATAAAAAGGGTGCGTTTGTTTCTGTTATAATAACACCACCGAGGGGTGTTTAGTGGTGTTTGTTTCGGTGGTAAAACACCACCATAAGGGGTGTTTGGTTTCGGTGGTAAAACACCACCGACGAAGGGTGTTGGGTTGGGTGGTCAGCCGCCAAGGGTGCGGTCGGGTTGTTATGGGTTTAGCACCAAGGGGTGTGTTTGGATTATGACAGCCACAAAGGGCGGGTTTGTTTTGTGGTGAAAACCACCACCAAGGGGTGGTTTGGTTCGGCTATAAAAACAGCCGGGGGTGGGGGTGTGCGTCGGGTTTGGTTTGCAGCCGCGGGGGCTGCGTTTGGTGGTAACACCACCGGGTGCGTTTGGCTGTGTACATAGAAAAGGGTGCGTTTGAGTCGCTGTCCAAACAGCCAAAAAGGCGCGTTTGGTTCGGCAGTTAACTACTCACAAGGAGGTGTTTGTTTCTGGTGTTACTGCCCGTAAAGGGTGTTTGTTTCGGGGGTTTAGCGGCAGCCCGAGAAGGGTGTGTATTTGCTGCGTTTATGGCAGCTATAGGATGTGGTTGGTTTTGATAAAACAAACATAAGGTGCGTTTGGCTGCGAAAGTAAAATAACGGGGCGTTTGGTTTATGGGATAACAGCCCAAGGGGGCTGTTTGGTTGATGACAGCCCAAGGGGGCGTTTGTTTTTTGTTATAAACACCCACATAGGGTGTTTGGCTGTTAAACAGCCTTGGGGCGTGTTTGGTTGGTTTTGCAACACCGAAATGGGTGCGTTTGGTTTATGTAAACCACTTAAGGGTGCGTTTGGATATAGATTTAGCACAAAGGGCGCGATTGGTTTAGAGAGGACAACAAAAAGGGCGTTTGGTTTAGCGAAACAACAAGGGTTTGTTTGATTTATACCTTGACGAATAATAATAACACGAGATATATAAATTATAAACAGGATATATATATTGGTGGTTTAAAATGGTTAAATACATTAAAAATTATTATTAGTTCGGTTGAAATAAATATATATGTTATACAATTAAAACACTGGGTGTTATTGCAATATAGAATTCATGATTTAAGTGGGAAAAATGTTCGACTTTATAAATATGGAAAACGAATTATAAATGGAAATTCCATGGCGAAATTATATAAGTTTTAAACATAGTAATGTATTTTACAGAGTTTCTATTATTCTATAAACCAATAAAGGAACTAAAGTTATATTTTAAAATATATTATAATATGACTATACAATAACCATACAACGAACGAAAACTATACTTTTACATTGAGACAACAATTTTAGCTACGATCCGTCAGTGAGACGAAAGATTTAATTTATAAATAGTATTTTAAAATTTCCTGACTAGAAGGTAAATTTTCATAACTTTTGTAAAAGGCACTACAAACATCGTTTTAACATAATTTGTAACCTTAAAACATCGTTTACATCTATACGAGAACTTTTTATTTATTTAATTGGTTTTCTTTGTTATATAATTCACGATTTGAATTATATACTTGTTCATTTTAATATGTAATATATGTGGAATATATTACATACTTTGCGTTTACTCTTTGATTTATTTATATAACCATCCACAAAACTATTACAACTTTAAATCTAAATCTTTTATCAACGTGTTGCGTTGATGTACTCATTCATCGGAAAACCCAAATACACTATCCTAGGCTAGTGGGACTAGGCGTTAAGATTAGTTGCAACTTCTTGATCGAGCGCTATTCGTCTTTCGATCGTGGTGTAGCATGATTATAATTCGGCATCCCATTCCCCCAGCCAATCGTTCTTCTCATCACGATGTGAGTTTATAGCCCCTCTTTCACTGTTTTACATTTACTATTAAACAAATTCTCGGAGAATACATGCTCAATATAACTTGTTTACATTTTTGTTCACAATATCTTTTACATACTATTCTACACACTTGGTTCACATACTATTATTTTTGCAATTCATTAACAGAACACTTTTACATGATTGATTTTTAAATTGTTTTACATACTTATATGCAATAGATCGCTCTGGGATACATTATATGGCTTTATTTTTTGTCACAAATGCAACTTTACATTGAAATGATTTTCGGAATACGATTTGTTGGCGCCTGCGCCAACAAAGCAATTACATGCCCCGGTTGTTGCCAGATGGAACACCCGATGTATGGTAACACATTATTTGTATCACTGCCCGAATCGGTTACATACAACAAGTTCCCCCCCCCCCCCTAACGTCTACAGAGTCATGAACTGTAATCACTTGAGGGTGAGCGCGAATGTTATAAATAGATCTATTTCGAGGTGGATCCTGTGCGGTTAGTGAATTAAGTACGCAATGGTACAAACAGTTATAGCGTATGTCCACCAAGCGAATGATATAAAATGAGATCTATTCGGGATTACAACCCCCCTTCAGGGTGACTAGCTTTCACTGGGAACAACGTTATAAACATGTCATCATGTTGGGACTACAAATGGGCCCCCCGACAACATATCAAACTTGGAACATGTGGTGACATTTTAAATTTTCAATGCATTTTTTAATAAAAATCTTTGGGATAAGATGGTGCTTTTGGTAACATAAAATGGGTCGTGCATATTTTATAAATATTTTACATAGTACTGTGATGACACAGTGGATAAATATATTCGTTGAAACTTACATTCATATTTAAACTAATCTATGAACTCACCAACTTTAATGTTGACACTTTTAAGCATGTTTTTCTCAGGTGAATTAGATGCTTGGATTATTTGATGTGCATTGGAGTCTTTACATTCAAGTTTTTCATGGTGATGCAATTATGGGACAACTATTATTTTGATTTTTCAGAAAATTTACGAGATTGTTTTACAAACGACACATTTAGAGGTCGTTCTCTTGTATTTTGTGCTGTTGTATTATGAAGTATGCCCCCTGACATATTTCCGCTGCGACACATTTTTGGGGGTGTTACACCGGAGGCTTGGTATACCTATTACACGTTATCATTAATGTGTGTTTTTATGGAAAAAAAACTTAATAAGTTTATCTTAATTTAATAAACTCGATTCTCATTAGGTTTCGTGTTGAAATCCTACTACTTATACAACACGTAACATTCTTCTATTCAAACACCATCTATATACATAAATTTACATGCACAAGTTCGTACAATTATATTAAACAAAACATGGGTGTTCCAAGAAAAATCACCAAAGACGATTGTATGAGTTTGAGTGTTCGTGGCAATCGACGATTTGGGAAGGTCGATCGTCGATCAAAGAAGAACGAGGAATTGCTTCCGAAAGATGTGTTAGTTAGCGTCTTTGCTCGAGTTGCATCATCTTCATTCGAAGATCTTTTTAATGCTAAACTAAGGTTGGTTTTCTTAATCTTTTTTTATTAACTTATTTATTAGACGTACGTGTTTATGTAAGACATAGATTATTTATGATGAAGCAAATTCAAATAAGCATTATAAAGCTGTTTTAATGTATACTAGAAGTATTCAGGCTATGTATAAATATTCAATGTTACTCCTTAATACATAGGGTGGGTCTTGGAATCACGGGACACCCATGAATTTTTGCGTCGTAGTTAAAGAAAAATTAAAAATCTCAATTTTTCTTAAATATGTCTTCAATTGTGTCGTGGTTCTGTCTTGTTTATACATGCAAGGTATATAGATAGATTAACGGTAAGAAAAATTAATACGTAGTATAAATTAAGCAAAATTGATATAAGGAATAAAAAGCTGTTTTATAATGTATACTAGGAGTATTATGGATTAAAGCGGATTTAATCACTATTGCTTTTAGTACTTGTATACTGCATTCAGGCTATGTATAAATATTCAATATTTAATACACAGGGAGGGACTCGGGTCACGAGACACCTATGAATTTTCGCACCGTACAGTTAATTTTTGGTAAAAAAAAAGTCGATTTTTCTTGAATGGATATAGTCAATTCGTGTCGTGGTCCCGTCTTGTTTATACATGCAAGATATATAGTAGATAGATTTGTAGTAAGAAAAAATAGGAAAGTCTAACGGATGTGTTCAGGGCAAGGTTTAACGTAACTATAAATTTTATCTTTTTTACAGTTGCACAGATTTTCATGAAGCAACAAACGATGAATATATCTTCAAATATGTTTCAATGGACAAGTTTCCAATGTGCAACTGGGTACAGCCGAGCGATAAAGTTGTTTCTTTCCTAACTCGTTGCTTCGAGAAAGAAAACGCCGAGGCACTATTTAGACACGGAATGGTAAGAGCGGTTTCACGGGACATCCCTGAGTTCTTGCAGCTTGTTAACTTTTGTAAAAAGACCTAAAAATCAATTGTATCTCATAGTATCTTTACTAAAAATATGATCGATGTTTCGTTTTGAATTTTGACAGACAGAGTATTTCAAACACTGTAATTTCAAATCCGGATTAGAGTTTTTGAAGAGGGCAAGCGAAAAGAAACATTTAGAGGCGACATACGTGTATGGGTTGTTTCTCCTTTCACGTGGAGATGAATCGTCGAGTAAACAAGGATTAGAGCTTTTGAATAGTTTGAAGAGTTCAAGACCAGGAAATTGGAATGTACGCGATTGCAGAGATAAAGTTGGATCCATATTATCTAATATGTTCTTTAACAAATATACGGGTACTCTTCAACAAGTTTACACAAAATGTCGAGATCTGAACCATGACTATGAGTTTAGCAAGAGGGATTGGGATTTTGCTACAAGAGAGGATCTTTCAAGTTGCGATACATGTATGTGGTATCGTGAACTTGCATTCTTTTGTAAAGATCGACGCTTAGAGTTTAGGGATCATTAAAAAGTCGTTGAAACTTCGAGAACTAGTCGATCAAAACATCGAAAAAAGTCGTTCTAATATATCTTATCACTTGGAACATAGTTACCATAATACAAGTATGTGGTAAACATTTGTGGGCTTTGATTCCTTTATCTCAATTTTATTTGTTGTGTTTCTTACTGCAAATATTCCAATTATGTTCGCGTAGAGATGGCAACATGGCAGGTTTGGGGTGGCGTGACCGTTCTCATCCCAAACCCGATTATCAGAGTTCTCCCTAAACTTGCCTCGATTCCCGTCAAGGATCTAATCGGGCGCTCCGTTGGGGCGCGATGCTCCCCCAAACCAGCCCCCTCTTATATGGGTGTCCTTTTTAGTGCAATTCTCGATCAAAGCCGCAGCATTTCACATTTATTATTATTATTATACCGTTAGCAATAACTTTGACTATTTAATAATATAATAATCAAATGCAAACAAACCTTATTAAGTTGATAGTATATTATACATAAACAATGATAAATTACACCGTCAAAATTTTCAATTTAAAAAATTTGACATTCAGTTTCAATAATCACAATTTCGCAATCTTACAAAGATGAAAAACTAACAATATTGGATAAAAATTATTTTATTACGACAATACTACCAAAATGATGTACATAACTACATATTAGAGTTAAGTACATTTTTGGTCCATGTGGTTTGGTGCATTTTCTCACTTTTGATCCAAAAATAAAAAAATGTTTGGTTTTGGTCCAAAACACATAGTTTCGGTCCACTTTTGGTCCAAAAGACATAGTTTCGTTACACTTTTGGTCCAAAAGACATAGTTTCGGTTCACTTTTAGTCCAAAAAATTTAGTGCAAATTCACGGGATTGGACTAAAAGTGGACAGAAACTATGTTTTTAGACCAAAAGTGAACCTTTTTTGAATTTTAGACCAAAAGTGAACTCGCGCCAAACCACAAGGACCAAAAATGTAGTTTACTCTACATATTATTTGGGATAAATATTATTTTATTACGTAAATATTGGATTATTCGGATTGGGAGTGCTCTCAGCCCCAAAACAGATTAAAATCCTCGTTTAAACCCAAAACCCAAACCGATTAAAATCCTCGTTTAAGCTCAAAAGCCATCATGTAAACCAATTCTGGCCCGTGTCTTTCATGCTCTTTGCCATATGTTTATCTATTGACATAAAGGGCACACAATGTCGTCTTTCGTGCTCTTTGCCATATGTTTATCTATTGACATAAGGGCACAGAGTGTCGTGGCTTGGAGGAGGAAGGCAAGGTTTTGGTGTGCGTTAGATGCTCTTTGCAAATGAAAGGACGTTAAAAAAAATCTGATGTGACATGACGTGAAATCAGAAGATGTCGCACGACACCTTGAGCTCTAACAGATGTAAGCTAATGTAGTTGGTAGTAGTAAAAATGAACTTCACAGCCATTCGTCATTTCAAACTAGTGAGAAAAGTTCGTTTGGGTTAAGAACCAAGCCTATAGCCAACCGTAACGGAAAAATCAAATAAGAAACAGTTGGCATAGAAACTCGAGAGAAAAAACTAACAGTTAAACTGGAAATAAGTTAAAACACAAAAGAATTTCGCCATTTTGTTGCGAAAACAACAGCATAACAGAAAAGCACAAATAAAAGAAAGAAAACATGCCCAATTTCATTTCCAAGATATGTTCGAGCTCTATTGCTCTCAACAAAAAGCATCATCTTACGATATTACACAAATATCGAATGTCATTCAAAATCCAAAAATACTAAAAACTTTCCGACTTAAAAGTTTCATGTTATTTAAAAACTCAGAACAAAAGAAGAGTGGTATACTAGCTCCACCGATAATAATCTTTCCAACATCGATCTAGGCTTCAACGGAGGCAATGTGGCAGATCAAGTCGACAACACGGGAGCTGCAAATACAAAGTAGAAAAAACCCAAGTGTTACAAGACCATAATGTGTTATAAATTATGTTACTTTTATAATGTTAAGTTAATATTTAGATTCAGATGCAAGTACCTGTATCCCCATTCGTTGTCGTACCAAGAGACAAGTTTCACAAAGTTGTCGTTCAAAGCAATTCCAGCCTTGGCATCAAAGATGCTTGACCTGCTGTCACCAACAAAGTCGGTGGATACAAGATCCTCATCAACGTATCCCAAGATACCCTTAAGCTTGCCTTCTGATTCCTCCCTGGTTTCATGAAAAAACGACATTAGCAATCAGAGAACACGCTAGTGAAAAAAGGCATGTATAGCCAAGGAGAAGCGTTTATAAAATCTTACTTAATGGCAGCCTTGATCTGCTCATAGGTAGCCTTCTTCTCAAGTCTGACGGTCAAGTCAACAACTGAAACATCAGCAGTTGGGACACGGAAGGCCATACCAGTCAACTTCCCGTTAAGGGCTGGCAACACTTTGCCGACAGCCTACATAGATACAAACAGACAACATAAGAAACCAAACATTCATGGAACAACTATTACAAAAAAAATGATTATTATAGCATATTTATACCTTGGCAGCTCCAGTGCTGCTGGGAATGATGTTGAAAGAAGCGGCTCTTCCACCTCTCCAGTCCTTCATTGATGGTCCATCAACAGTCTTTTGGGTGGCTGAAACATGGTTAACAAAATGTCAAAAAACGTTTTACTAATAACTAAAATGTCAAACAAGTTTAACCAGTTGCATTGCTACATACCGGTCATTGCGTGCACTGTTGTCATAAGACCCTCAACGATGCCAAACCTGTCGTTGATAACCTTGGCCAACGGAGCGAGGCAGTTGGTTGTGCAACTGGCGTTTGAAACAATGTTAAGCTCAGGCTTGTATTCCTTCTCGTTGACACCCATGACGAACATAGGTGCATCAGCACTTGGAGCGGAAATGATAACCTTCTTGGCACCACCCTGAAATACAAAATTATTCACATTCAGACAATTTCTCATCATAAGAAAGAGAATTTTAAAAAAGGGTGGCAATGTTGATCAACTGTAAAATAAACATTTAACAAAGAGAGATCATCAGACCTTCAAATGGGCAGCAGCCTTGTCCTTGGCGGTGAAGACACCGGTGGACTCAACAACAAAGTCAGCTCCGGCCTCACCCCATGGGATGTCTTCTGGGTTCCTGATGCCAAAAACAGTGACAGGCTTCTCCCCAAAGAGAAGGGTCTTCTCATCCTTAACCTTAAGCTCGTGGTGCTTCCATTGTCCGTGGACGGTGTCATACTTGAACATGTATGTCTGCCAAGTACCATAAAACGATTTACTATTAGTAACATATTCAACAGACATAATAACACAAATACAGAACATTTAGTAATAGACGTGCATAAATATATCCAAAACTCCATAAACAACATTTACATGTGACATCACAGTATACAAACAAACACACACGGAAAACTGGCTCCAAAAAGCATGCTACACTGTTCAAATCTCTTTAACCCAAACAACCACACATAGGACTCAAATGAACATATTACATATGCACTAAACCAATTTTTAGTTACGGTTGATAACCAGTTCGTATCCACTACTTCAGATCAAGTACACTTGTATATAACACTAAAACGAACGACCAGGTCTGACATATTTTACAAATTCCTACTGTAAGCACATTTAAACGCAATATGCACAACCACAACTACTTACAAAGCAACATTACTACCTAACCGTACATATACAATCTCAACATAACAGTAGCCATAATTTAACATTAACAGCAATATTAACAACAAAACATTATATTAATATAAAATAATTTAACCAATTCAACAAACATCACTAGTATAACTAACTTTTCAAAAAATGATGATCATACCATGTAGTCAACAGTGATGAAGGGGTCGTTAACAGCGACAAGCTCAACATCGTCTCTCTGAAGAGCAACTCTCGCAACCAACCTTCCGATCCTTCCGAAACCTATTCACAAAATAACATACAAAATCAAAACACAAAACAACAAAAAGTAAACTCGAAAAAACGCACCAGATCACAACCAATCTGTGGCATTGATTCTGATCTTATACATACTATCATAGCAACTAATTAAACTAACTTTTCAACAAACACATAACAACATACACACAATCACAAAACAGCAAAACTAAACTTATAAACCCTAGATCAGATCACAATCACAAAAACATTTCAACTCACACCTAGCATCACGTATAAAAACATAACTACTTTAACAAACTATTCAACAACCGTCACAACAGATACAATATACTCAGCCGTGACAAACGAATATTTAACAGCACCAATACATATGCATTACAAACACCCAAAAATAACAC
>BQNB010051484.1:0-40967 GCA_026074375.1 Tanacetum coccineum | reverse complement strand
ATAATCATGACTTAAAGTAATATATGGAGATGAGTCTACATAAATCACTAAAGGTCATGGTTATGTAAAATTATGGTATAGTTTTCATAAATGAAGTACTTGAAAATAGTCTAATCTACAATCTCTTTAGCTTCAGTCAAATCTGTAATACTAAATATATTATTCAGACTAGTGAGAAAAGAAAGGTACATGCTCTATAGGATAGACACTGAAACGCTTTTAACAACTGAGAATCTTTCATAAAACTTCATGAAAGATAAAACAACTGTTACTAAAGCAGAAATCTCATCTGACCAAAATGGTCAAGATGATCAAATTGATCACAATGATCAAAATGATCATCTATTTCAACCTGATGAATTCTTAAATGATGATCAGTATGAACATTCAAAAAATACACCAATGAAAAATAATTCATTGATAAACTCACAACACTGAAGATATTCAGATCTCTAAACACTTATCCTCTCCAGATTAAAGATACTTTAGTACATGATACAAATCCAATCCTTTTCAATAAGGGATGAATCTGGCATTGTAATCATAAGTCAATAATGCTTGATTTAATCATCAATCAGCATGAAGGCATAAATTATGATAAAACCTATGCTCTAGTTGCTAGACTTAAAGCAATTAGGATCTTTCTTGCCTTTGCCACTAACATGAACTTCATAGTTTATCCAATGGATATCAAGAGTGTAGTTCTCAATGGTAAACTAAAAGAAGTTGATGTTAAACAACCTCCAGGTTTTAAGAGCAATAAGTGTCCTAACCATGTGTGCAAATTGGACAAAGCCCTTTATGGACTTAAACAAGCTCCAAAGGAATGGTATGAAACTCTCTTAACCTATCTCACTAAACACAAGTCTGTAAGAGGTAAAATAGACAACACTCTATTTTTCTACAAGACTTAAACTGATGTGATTTTGGTGCAAATCTATGTTGATGTCATTATCTTTGGGTCCACCGGCACAAAATGTGCAAACAGTTTGCTAAACTGATGACTCTAAGATAAAAAATAATCATGATAAGTGTCCTCACCTATTTCCTTGGATTTCAAATCAAACAATCTAAAAGAGGCATTTTAATCAGCCAAGAAAAATATGTCAAGGATCTGCTAAAAAAAATATGACATAAATGATTCATTAGTGATAACTCCAATGGCACCCCTTAACAAGTTAGGACCTGATCTCAATGGCAAAGTTGTAAATGAGACTCAATACAAAGGTATAATTGAATCACTAATGTACCCAGCTGCAAGCAGACCCGACATTCAATTCTCAACTTATCTCTATGCAAGATATCAAGCAAATCCTAAGGAATCCCACCTTATTGCTGTTAAGAGAATTTTTAGGTACCTAAAAGGTACTCCCAGTCTTGGTCTGTAGTATCCAAAGTGTTTAAGTTTTGACCTAAAAGGATACTCAAACTCTGACTATGCTGGATGCAACATGGATAAGAAAAGCACCTCAGGTGCTTGTTAGTTGCTAGGAGGCAAAGTGGTGTGCTTGAGTGCTAAAAAGTAGCAGTCTATAGCTATGTCCTCAACTGAAGCTGAATGTGTAGCAGCTGCTGGATGTTGTGCCAACATATTATGGATGAAGAGTCAACTCACTGACTATGACATCATATATGAAAAGGTACCCATACTTTGTGATAACACCAGTGCTATTGCAATCTCAAACAATCCAGTTCTGCACTCAAGAACAATGCATATTGAGATCAGATATCACCTTATTAGAGATCACATTCTCAAAGGGGACATTGAATTACATTTCATTCCCACTCAATATCAACCAGCTGATATCTTCACCTAGCCCTTGGATGAGCTAACTTTCAAAAGATTGATCGTTGAACTAGGTATGCTGAACATTGATTCAAAACCTAAACCTTCAGTACTGACTAAAGAAAACAAAGGGTTTAGCGATTTCATGCAAAACTGAATAATCTTTCATATGTTAAAATGTCAGTTTAGTTCTTATATGTTACCTTTAGTGGCTTAAGTAAAGTAACTAAGCAATCACACATGTCTCATTCATGGATTTGCATGAGCATGTATGATTTTGTCGCCTTCGCTGAAGCAATAATATCGGCCACATTCAGAACTAAACAAAACTGCCTTATTCTCTTCAGTACAGTTTGCAAAACATTTTGATCTAACTCTTTAACTTTCTCGAGTGAAGTAACTAAGCAATTACATATGTCTCATTCATAGATTTGCATGAGCTCTTGTGGTTTTGTCGCCTTCGCTGAAGCACTAGTGTAGATGAAGATTACAATAATCAATTTAGCATAACATAACATCAAACCTGAACCTAGTTCAGTCTTTAAACATCAATCACAAGGTCAGTTTCAAAAACAAAAATGATTTTTAGAATTAATAATTTTATTAAGCAATTTCTTACGAAGGAAGTTAACTAATTTAAAAGTGTATTAAAAGATGAATTTCAAACGTTCGAATGACCTCACCTTTTCTCTCACCTACTTTAACAGTGCATAGACGGCTGTATACTATTCTAGGTGTCAAAAGCATGTTGTGATAACTTTCATTAAATACAAAGTTTAACATACATGTTAAAAACAAACCCTAAAACTTCTCATAAATACATAACTTCCAACTGGCAGTTATCAATTCCTCAAGAGTAAAAGTGAAAAGCAACAAATCATATAAACCCATTCCACCATTCACAACTTACATGTCACAAACAAACAAATCATTTCACCAAGAACACACACAAAACCCCAAAACATATCAAATCATCAAAACCCTAATCACATCAAATGGCAAACCAAGAGCAAAATCCTCCACAACAAAAACAACCATTTGTTGCTGCAAAACAAATTAGCTTCAATCTTGAATACATCCTCCTCAACACAAACAATAAGCTTGCTCTTCTATACCCAAAACATACTAACAAAGAAACTTTCAAATGTGTTTCTGATTTTATTTCCAAGTGTTACCTTAGAGAACCATTTACTCGATCCCAAAACATGTATAAGGAATACCTAGCTGAGTTTTGGTACTCAACTAAAGCTCTTAAAAACTCTAAGGTTTCCTTCTCAATCCCCACTGGTGGTATTTATGGAGAAGTAGAGGTAAACACCTTTAGAAATGCCATTGGTGCACATTACCTTCCTCACTCTAGTGAATATGTTGCACCATAGTATATTGACATAGTTAGGCCATGGTTTGAAACAATTGGGTATGGGGAAATAGTTCCTGCCAAAGGGACTCTTAAAAAGTGTCTTCTTCCTCATAGATGGAGGTTATTAATGGCATAGATTATCCAGTGTTTAGGAGGTAAAATCGGAGGTTTTGATTAAATTACCAACAAAGATGCCATTATACTATATCGTCTAGCAAATGGGATCAACATTGACTATGCCAGTATCTTTTAGGAAGACATCATCATCCAACTCAACAAGAAACATAGGGAAAAAATTGTTCCTTAAACTAGATTTTTATCTCTATTGATGATGCACAAGATGAAGGAAGGCTATGGAGATAGTGAAGTAACACTCTATCCCACTCAAGTCTTCAGTGTCAACAATTAGGAACTGAAGCCCAACCAACCTGAAGAACCTCCCTTCACAGACCACATGTTGGTTATCTACGCTGCAGCTAAGCCAGTGGTATTTAAAGCTCCTAAACACTCTTCCAATGCTGAGAGGGTTCCCCAAGGCACAAAGCCTAGAGCTAAACCTGGACACAAGATGCATTCAACTTCTTCAAAAGAATCCTATGTGTCCAGCAGTGAGGTAACCAAAGGTGGGTCTTCCAAAGCACCCACTGGCTCTAAAACTGGCCATTTAAAAAGAAAGAAAGAGTCTAGCTCGGCCATTGACTCCATCCCAAGCCAGACTTCTGCTTCTACACCAGTGGTTGCTGAAATGCATAACGAGGACCAACAAGCAACTGGTAACCCAAAATCTTTAGGGGTCATCGGTGAAGAAAGATCCAACCCTCAGCTCAGTAGTGATATGTCAGCATTTAATATAAATGAGCCTATTTTTTCAGCATATTTCATTATTCACTCTGAATCTGCATTAGGATATGATGCTTTAGCAGATTCCACAGCTAAAGCTGATCATGGACTATTTGCTCCTAATGACTCTATACCTCAACAACAGGGTATGGATGAAGAAAACAAAAACACTTCATTTAATCATATATTTGCAGGTACTAACCCACATGTTCTTGCAGACCAAACCCAATCTGTTAGTGAAGGGTTGGAAACTGTCCTCACTCAACCCATAACAGGAAAAGGGTCCAGCTCTATTGCTAGACAAGTTGAGGAAGATAAAGCCTCCAGAACAATCAAGATGGAGGATCTGGCAAAGATGGTGCAAAATATTCAACCAAGCTTCAAATACTTGGACTCACCAGAAGATGATCCTATCATTGTTGTTGACAGTGATGAAGATGAGGAAGCAGACAAAGATGAACTTCATGCTACCTTAAACATTTAAACTGAAGACACTTTAGTTCCTAAATCCTCATCTCCTAGGTCTTCTCTAATTTAAATTCAAGAGCAAACCAACCAAGTCCTCATTCACCTATCTCAAAGATAAACTGGAGAATTGAGAAGAACCAAGCTAGAAGCTTAAGCTTCTTTCCATAGAGCTCAACCCTTCTTCTACAACATGGGTACAAACTCACAGAGCTTCTGTAAAGTTCTTTACAAACTAGAACTCTAAGACTCTCAAAGATTGTTATCAGCACGTGACTTTAGCAGCTCACTACAAACTAAGCTGAAGGAACTTCCCTCCAAGTGTAATGAACTAACTAAAATAAGTACAATGTAACACCAACCCCAAATTAGGTCGCAGTGGATAAAGTAGGGGTGGTACTTCAAAGATCAATAACATAAGATATAACAAAGAACAACATTAAAATCCGTTTAAACTGATAATAAAAGATTTAACAAATTGTTTGTTACAAAAGCCGAAGCTTCACTTGTATCACTTTGATCAAAATACAAAGATTTCAACCAAAACAGAAAATACAAAGTGTATGGCGACAAAATCTTAAATTGCATGACACAAAAATCAAAACCACCAATGTATCCCATGTACCTCTGCGCTTATTGATCGCCTGAAAAAATATTGCTTAAAATCGTCCAACAATATTGATGAGTGAAATTCAATAGGTTTCAAAAATGTGATATTGTAGTAACCGCAAGATTTCCCCATGATAATGCAATAGATGCAAACATCATAAAATGTAATTACGTTTCCCTAAGCTTATGACACTGAAGTTCAACATGTATGAATTCCAATATAAATTGCTAACATTGCCCGTGATGATGTTCTAACCTGCAACATCCTATGTCTGACATGGTATACGTTCGTTGTCCAGCAAACTGGCACAGTGAGCATGACTCACCCGAACGGGAATGTCAATCCCAAATAGATCTATTTATAACATTCGCGCTCACAACAGTAATTGATAGTTCATGATAATGGGCTCAGATGGGTTATCGCTACTTAGGCAAACACGTAATCATAATGTAAAATGTCCACATGCGTCCAATTGTAAAACATGCATATGTTTCTCACCCCAAAACTTGTAAATCTTTAGAATATTAAAACGGGGGCTATGAACACACCTTAGTGTGTAGTAACAATTAATATCACGAAAATGGCGTCACGAAATGACCGAATGCAACCAATCCAATATATGATCGTATAAAGTGACTATGGCAATTTTGAATTACTACGAACAATATATAATTCTATATAGCTACATCACCATCTAATTGTGTTTGTGAAATCGTATTTATAAAGTTAAAACTTTATAAATATTTCATTAGTAAAAATGACGTAACTTTAGCGTCCTTAAGCCGTTACTTAGCGTTTCTTATGTCCGACGAGCGTATCAGAATTGAAGACGATTAACAAAATAATACATTTTATATTTTTTAGGTCCTATGTGAATAGAGGGTTTTACTTTTCATGTCAATATATAAATTTATTTTTTATAGATTTAGGATTATCGTAAAACCCGTAAATGTCTTATATTATCCTATTAAGCTCCGATTTTAGTGATTCTTTTCGAGTACGTTCTTTGTTAATCTCAAATCTTATCAAAATATATACATTTTTTCAAAAAATATGTATATGTTATAATAGTGATTTGTTACTGTTCATAGTTTATAAACATTATATTTATAAACTTTAAATTACCGAAAACTTGAAATACATAACACACTTCGTTATTGTTGAAAAAAAATTAAATGATTCTTAATGTTTTGGAATCTCAAACATATTTAATATATGAAAAAATAACAAACCTTATATATCAGAAGTATTTTTATAACTTGTTTTTATAAAATTTCTTTTATAACGCGTTTAATTAACGTATAAACTTGAAAGTTACGGATATCCTACGTTATAAATCAGGTTTTTTTTTTTTCCGAATTTCTACACTTTTTGAGAATCGCTCATTAATGGTAGTATTTTATAAAATATAAAATAATAGAAGATAAAAATCGAATTCTAACAGAAGGTTTTGAACTTTTTCTTAAAATGTGTTTAAAATGAGTTTTTCTAAACATATATTAAAGTTTTAATCAACATTGTTACAAGTTCCCTACAACACTCATAATCACATGTCTTACATCCTTAGGGTCCTAGTCCATGATTAGTCCATATATCATCCAAAATCAACAAGATCCAAGTGTACACACTTATTATCCATGAGACTTTCATAAGTATATCTTTTTAGTTAACATTGTTTACATATACTTTTTATACATAACCAACACTTTTACATTACTTATACTTCCATTATAA
This sequence comes from Tanacetum coccineum, assembly GCA_026074375.1. Classification (NCBI taxonomy): domain Eukaryota; kingdom Viridiplantae; phylum Streptophyta; class Magnoliopsida; order Asterales; family Asteraceae; genus Tanacetum; species Tanacetum coccineum. The sequence continues at coordinate 34,172 of BQNB010051484.1, read as the reverse complement.
CATGATATGAACATTCATACAACATATATAAAAGTTTACCAACTTATAAACAAGTGTAAACATCCATTTTTACAAGTAAACATTTCATAGAGGTGATTAACTACACAAACATTATATATGCATAAAATCATGAAAACAAAGAGATTAAGAGTTTTAGGTAACCTTAATATGAAGTGAGGTGATGAACAAAGTGATCTAAACCCTAGTTTATATGACAAACCCAAGCTTGCAACACCAAGAAAACCTTAGTTTTTCTAAAGAAACCCTAACTCCATTTCTTGCTTTAACACTTGTAAATGCTTAAACAATCCTTGTAAACACCTTAGGTTACCTTAGATATCATGTAGGAATATGTGTAAATGTTTCAAAAAAATTATGTATGATATGGTATGTGTTTTATATGGTGTCGTGGGTAAGAAGAGGAAACAAAAGTGTTTTTGTGTTTTTCAACTAAGTAAATGAGTATGTATGTGTTTCTTATTAGTAGAATCGTTTATATACCACATTGACTATTCAAGTATACTAGTAGATAGTCTTAGACAAGAAAGAGGGTTTCAGGAAGTCTTGGTAAGTAAAACTATGAAAGATCTTGCATAGAAAATATCTAACAGTCCTGAAAAGGTGAGATCATCCATCAAAATTAGGGTGGTGTTTTGTATATAGATTCTTTGTATCTTATCTTTTGTTATCCGGCTATTGTGATATACGGTGTTAATTTTTACAAATTTTGGGGTATTTGGGTATAATTGTGATTAATTGATAAAACGCGTAAAAAAGTTGTGTGGTTCCGGGAATTGCCCTAAAACTGATAATTTTATCAGTGATACGAAAACACTTTACGCAAACAATAAAAATAAAAAGAAACAAAGTTAATAATTATTCCCTCAAAGATATTTACTTACCACATTCTGATGTAAACATCTAATGTTGCTGTCCCGGTTACATTGAACGATCAATTTAGCTTATCAGCGATTTAACTTAACGATTACGATTAAAAGCAAACGCGTACAATGCTAAAAATACATAGTGAATTATTGACATCGTAAATGACCCTAAAACACGGGGTGTTATATAAAATGCCTAAAGAAACAAGTTTATGATTTGGAAATTAAGGTGCCAGGAGAGTTGAAAGGAATTCTCACCAAGCTGAAAGACTTTATCATGACTATCACAAGTCATACATCCCAAGTTGCTGAACTGAAGACACTTAAGTGGGAACTCCCAGCAGAATTTCTTTCAGTGCCAACACAAGTTGAAGTGATTCAGGCTAAACTCAAAACCTTAGATGCTCTTCTAAGTCTACTCCACAAAGTCACTAATGCATTAAATTAGTTTTCGCAGGCTATTGCATCAAAGAAAACTGAAAGATGACGAGTGTTCCTTAGCAGCAGGCCAAAGCTGACACTCAACCCCTGAGTGAAGAAGAACAAATTCAAAGCCACTATCTCCTCAGTTTATTCAAAGAAAAGCTTGAAAAGAATGCAAAAACCTACCAAACAACAATCAAAACCACCACCACCACCTACAACACCAATCATTCCTCCAGTCATCACAACCACCACAACTCAAATGCAATCTCCTTTTCTCCAAAGTTCACAAAAAATCTCATCTCAACCTGAAGGGGAGCATATCAAGAAAGACAAACGTAAAAAGGCCTTGTCTTCAAAGGAGGCTGAAAAAGAGAGTACTAACAGTAATTCTGATGATGAAACTCACGTGACTGGGTCTATGGTTGAATCCTCTAGAATAAAGAAAGTAAAGAAGTTTGATTTCGTCACTGAAGATGGAAAGCATATCTATCTAACTGAAGAACAAATCAATCAACAAAAGAAAATGGAGGAAGTGGCCAAAGCTGAAGCAACTAAATGTAAAAGCGAGGTAAGAAAAGAAGAGCTAGTTGATCTCCTTGGTCCATAGGTAGTGAACAAGTACTACAATGATAAGTTACAGTATGATAGATACTATGATAAAATGCTGAATAGAATAGCAGAATCAAAAATCACCAACTGTGATGTCTTGACAAGAAAGGGTCCAATTACACTTAAAGTGTACAGAGAGGATGGTACAAGTGAAATTATTCCTAATTTCAAACCAGTGATCTGCACCTTGGTTAATGGAGAGAAGTGATGAATGCATGTCCCAACAAAACTAGAAAAGGATGGACAACCATCTATGACCAGATACGTACAAGAATGGACTACATTCACACAACTTAAGTAGAACTCGGTATAAACTTAGACATTTCTCTAAGTGAACATGACCCTCTCGACAAACTAAATGATCTTGCAAATAAGAAGAGAAAACATGTTGATGACATCCATGACTACTTCAAAGCAAACAAAAGGCTTAAGTCATCAATTCAGTATGAAGATCATTTAGCTGGCACTATGCTAAATAAACATGTCCTTAGTATGATCATGTTCAACTCCTACCATAAACAGGACTTTGTTACCATTGAAGATCTGAAAGATTTCTCAAATACCATGCTATATACTGTACAAGAAATCTTCTTCTACGTCATCAAGGTCTTCTTGGGCTGGATGAATCCTGCCAGGACCATTCGAAGCTCTCTCTGCTTGCAAAGTTATAAGAAAACACTAAATCCACTTCAAACAGATGTGATTCATTGATCAGCTGAGGCATTAGAATGTACCTTGTATTTTAACTTTATCTAATTTATAAATTGTATTTGTAACAAAAAGTTGAATGAAATGTTATAAGTTAATGTTGTTCATGTATGAAAGTTGTGTAAGAAGAAGTTTGATATTGCACGACTACAACTCTGAAGTTTTAAACTTAGGCTATTTGTATAATTCAAATAGGGGGAGATTGTTGGGTTCAGTTCCTGAGTCCTTCAGTCTTACAGTAGATTTAAACAATAAAATCCTCTAAGTATAGTCAAGCTGAAGAGTGTTCAGTTTGAGTCACTGAAGGAAAGCTTCAGCTCCAGTTCTTTAGGTACTTAGAAGATCAAGATTATCTTCACTTTAGTTTATGAGGCGGTGCAGAAACTGAAAGAACCAAAGGTATAGAGCTTTAGACTAGCTTGGCTGATAATTCTAAGCTAGACGATGTCTATCTCCTTAACAGAAGTTGAAGTGAAATGTTTCAACTTCTAGAAGGTTTACAAGGCGGGAAAAAGATTGATTTATATCAAAAAGAATAAAGTAAATCTCCTTAGGAAAGTCAACTTCTAGAGTTGGTATAGAAGTACAAGAACTTTTCCTTAAAAGACTGTACCTGGTACTCATATTAGAGCACGTCTGCATTAAATGGTGTTTTCTCAACCACCCATTGGAAGGCGATACACACTACAAGTTAACTTGTAAACCTTAATCCCTTTGCCTATAAAAGAAAAGGGATTCCCATAGTAAATGCTATCTCTTCTAATTAATGTGATACACATTGAAGAGTTCATTTATCTCTCAAACAAACTGAACGGTACTACTGAAAGCTGAAGCTTCATTGTAATTCATAAGAATTTGTTTTCTTACTCTCGTCAACTTTGGTTTGAAGTTTAAGGATCGAAGGAGATAACACCTCCAATTATCAATTCACCACCTTGCATAATCCGCAAGCAAGGAGTGACATAGATCTTTATTTGATTCTAATAATAACCTATACGTTGAAAAGACATATGATTAGTTTTAAACTAGTTCTTTATATTCTTCATATATATCCTGATTAAAACTCATCACTGGTTGTCATGGAATGTGATTAGTTTAACTTGATAAACCTTATATCATATTCCAAGAGACCAACACTTATATCTATTATAGTTTTTTAAACCATTTGCGAGATGTAAAAAAGTAGAATATAACTTTCTAAAAATAGGTAACAAATAAATGTACAACCCAAAATGTTGGTTTAAAAAATTTGAGCATAATGCAAAACAGACACAACAAACTATCTGACCAAAATAGTGTACCTTTAGTTTTACGAATTTTATCCAGGATACAAGTTCACACACAAATGGTGGTTAGTATGCATGTGATTGTAAAAAAAGAGTAAGGGTAGGTTTTAAATGGTGTATATATAGCCGAATAACCATTGTTGAAGTTACAAAGGCAACTTATTAGTACATTTATGAGCAAAAAAAATATACAAACAAATATCTAAAACTAATAACCATAACTTTCTATATAAAATAAAATTATTTAACAAACTTGAAGATAAATATGAACATAATTATCTTTTTTGAAAATGAGATAATTACTTATACACTTTCCAAAGTAAAAAACGACCCAGACTAAGTTGTCAAACCGTATAATGGAGTTTACAAATTGAAAAGTACAAAAAAAACCTAAACCTGCAAATTTGTTAAATAAATCTTGAATTTGTGTTGGTCTGGAGATGTCTTCGTACAAAAAATAAGCAGATGTGATGCAAACTTGGAAGACACCGAACCAAATCATGTCAAGTTTGTATTCCATTCTTTCTTTTTCGCTCATAAGAATCATTAAATCTACATGCTTTAAACCTGTCCAAGCTACATACCTATTTACAACCTGCACAAAAATACTCCAAACGAAGAAACTATATAACCAAATTTCCGCCACCCTAAATAAGAATAATGCAGAAACAGATAAAAGAATGACAATTTATATATATATCCTACAATAGTTACTTTATATTGCATTATAATGTTATTATTGCTAGGCTTATTTACCTACATTATTTAGCACATAAGCAATAGCCACTATCCTGAGCCCCAAAGAAAGCAGGCCCGTATTGCTGGAAGATGAATTTTATTGTCATATGGATGCGGAAGAACAAGTTTTTTTTAAAGAAGAACTTGAAAAAGAAGCGCGCATACGAAGGCTGAAACAAATTCGCTCCGAACATCAGAAAGAAATTACCGCATCAAAAGAAGATATGAAGAATGGCATGATGCAATTTTCAAAACAGGGGAACAATGATGATGACGTCCTGCCCAGTACTAATATTTACTACATGCCAACTTGAATGTGTCTAACCTGAGAGTCCCTCACCTAAATGGCATGTTTAGAATTTTCATTGTATTCTTCTTTTAACTGTCTACAAATTATGCACTGATATACTTTGATCTTATATAAAGGTTTTCATATATCTTAACTGTTTTACTTGTTCATAAAAATCGGGTATAAAAAAGCATCCATTTAATAAAATCCTACCCATAGACAGTGATGAGGTATAGTCTCCACTGGAGCATCCGGACGAAGAACGTAGCTTAGATATTGCTGTTAAACTAGCACGGGCTAAAACTAAAGAAATGCTCCGGAGAAGCTGGTTTGTCGAAGGACACGTCAGGTCCGGAGTCGCCACAAGAACTCTGGAGAAGCTGGTGTGTCGAAGGACATGACAGGTCCGGATTCATTAGCTCCATCCTAATGCAGCAGTATCAAAGGACACTCCGACAAAAGGTACAATCTTTGTGAATGACTACAGTCCTTAGGATGACACGTAACCGACAGCTCGTACCAAAAGAGAGCCCCATAGTTATGTCTAGTAGTAAATCCTAAATAGTATAAAGGGAAGGCTCACTACCCGAGGATGATACACACAACACCTACTCCAGATCATACTTTATATTCTCTGCATTTATCTTACAATTACCGTGCTTACTCTTACGCCGGAGTTGGTCCCGGATTCACACCCGGGGCGAGCTAACGGTGTTCTTTCTTATTTTCAGCTAGGAGACGAGGGACTAAGCTTCGGAGGAACCAAGATAAACTTAATATTTATCACCGTTGAGGTCACTTTTACTAAGCCCAAGCAACCTACGTAAATTTACCTCAACATTTGGCGCCATCTGTGGGACCCGACATCCTAATCTACTCAAGTTTGGCGAAAAGTGAAAAACATGACTGACTCGCAGTCACCGGAGGAAGGGGTCAGAAGGGTAATACCCGAATATAGAGTAACGATGCCACGCAAGGGGTTTATTACATCCTTTTCACTCAACAATGACCATCCCCTTCTACTTTCGTTAGTCAAACAGGAAACACGTCAAGGATGATCAATAGAAAACCAAATAAAAAACCAGAGTTAAGAAAGAAGTCCCATCCATCGTCCCTATCAGAGCAAATGTTTGCATCGGCCACCCAACAAATGGTAGGGAACCAAAAAAGAAGCTTCGAAGGGCAAAACCTTAGTGCTAACAGCGAAGGCCGACATAAATGCATAGACGGCATAGAGCCTGAACAGAGAAAGCATGTTAGGCTTGGAGCCATCGTCGGAATGATTGGAGGAAACATAAACAGGAAAAGGCTCCGCGAGCAATTAGAACAGTGGACGAACAACGAGATATTGTTTCCTTCTATGCCAGTGTGTCAACTAGTTGATTCTCCTATAATACTAGAAGCACTGATCGAAGGATTTTTGGTCTAAAGGATCTAGGTTGATGGAGGAAGCTCCTTCGAGGTTATGTATAAACACTGTTTCAGAAACTTAAGAGCCAAAACAAAGTCAAAGCTTAAAGATCCAAACGCCACTGTAAAGGGTACTCCGCGAAGTAGCTCCCAATCAAAACCATCACCCTTAGCATGACTATGGGAGAACCGAAAAGGCTCCGGACTATACCAATGGAATTTGCGGTCTTTAAAAGCCACTCCCCCTATAACGTTATATTAGGACGAACCGGTCTAATAAATTTAAGGGTTGTAGCCTCTATTATCCACTCAATGATAAAGTTCCCCACCGCCAATGGGATTGCAACAATGACAACTAAGAGAGAAACCCTCCAAGAATACCGAAGGATGGAAGAAGCACGAGGACCATCCAGGGAAGGAAGGATCACTTTCTCCCGAATACAAGCATGTGATTCTGAAGAAACAACCAACAAGGGCAGGGAAGAAAGCCCAGGGCAGACGGACAAGGTTGAGGAACCTGACGGCACCATACAACTGTCGCGTATCCCATCTAAGAAGGATACTCAAACAGATGAAAAAGGTAGGAGTAAAAGGTAACCCCCTTATAAGTCGCTCGATTAGAAAGGCCCCCCTGAGAGAAGATGGTCATTCATGACGACTACCCAGACCAAACCATTATAATCGGAGGAAACTTATCCGCTGAGTGCATATCTGAACTCGTTGAAATACTACGTAAGCATGCCGATGCTTTCGCTTGGACCCTGGCAGACATGACCAGAATTCCCTGCTTCGTTGCAGAACACGAGCTCAAGACATACCCTCACATAGAGCCGAGAGTGCAAAGGAAACGGAGCATAACTCCGAACAGAAGAAAGGTAGTAAAGGACGAAGTAGTAGAATGACTTAAGGCTAGAATAGTTAGAAAGGTGTGATACCCCACATAGGTAGCCAACCCTGTTCTAGTCAAAAAATTGGACAACAACTGGAGGATGTGCATTGACTTTAAAGATTTAAATAAAGCTTGTATCGAGAGGACCTAATATGCCTTTTAACCAGAAATTACCTTGAAGATTGATCCCTAAGGTTTAAATACAAGTTCTTCCTAGACGCTTATAAGGGATACCACCAAATACAAATGGCCAAAAAGGATGAAGAGAAGACGGCATTTCATACCGATGAAGGAGTCTTTTGTCATACAAAAATGCCCTTTAGGCTAAAGAATGCAGGGCCGACGTATCAAAGATTTGTCGACGCTATATTCGAAGGACAAATGGGACGAAAGCGGAGTATGAACATATGTAGATGACATGGTCATCAAAAGCAAGACAGAGCCAGAAATGATAAAGGATGTTGAAGAAACACTATTGACACTCAAGAAGGTAAACATGAAGTTAAACCCTAAAAAATGCTCCTTCAGAATGGAGGAAGGTAAATTCTTAGGATATATAGTTACTTCCGAAGGAATCAGAGCAAATCTGAAAAAAGCAAAGGCTGTAGTAAACATGCCCTCGCTAAGCAACATGAAACAAATGCAACGGATAAGCGACAAACTTGCTGCCTTAAACAGATTCCTCTCTAAAGAAGCAGAAAGAGCCCTACCATGCCTAGACACACTCAGAAAATGTACAAACAAGAAGGATTTCTACTAGACGACAGAGGCTGAAGAAGCATTCCAGGCAATGAAGAAACTAATAGCGAAACTGCCAACATTAACGGCTCCCGAGAAGGAAGAAGAACTCATGGTCTACCTATCAGCGGCCAACAAAGCAGTTAGTGCCATTCTATTAGTAGAAAGAGAGGGAAGACAAGCCCCGATCCATTATGTAAGCAGAACACTACAAGGTGCCAAAATTAACTACCCACCGATGGAGAAGCTAGCCCTAGCACTAGTACATGCCGGTAGACGATAGAGAATTACCTTCCAATCGACATGCAATCAAGGTATCGATATACAAGCCATAAAACCAATTATTTAAACATATTGGGAAAGTCAACGAGAAGATTGGCCAAGTGGGGAGTAGAGCTCGAAGATTATGGCATCAAATATGCCCCAAGAAGCACGATAAAAGGACAAGTGCTCGCTGATTTCCTGGCAGACACAATGGCAGAAGACAGCCCTACACAAGTAAAAACAAAGGAGCCAAACAAAATTTTGGTAGAAGGAGAAAACAAAGGTAAAATACGAAGCCAAGGAAACAAAGACTTGAAATAATCAGAGGACCGAAGCAGACATATAGAAGCTGTATACCGACAGAGCATCCAACGAACATGGATTAGGAGCAGGTCTCATCCTGATAGATCCTGATGGAGCCGAATATTCCTATGCTCTTCGACTAAAATTTACCAACTCAAACAATGATGCAGAATATGAAGCCCTACTAGCAGGTTTAAGAATAGCAACAAAAATGAAGGTCGAAAAAAATGCATGCGTTCGTAGATTCGAAATTGGTAGCGAGCCAGGTGGAAGGATCATATGTAGCAAAAGGTGAAAAGACTAAGAAATACAAAGAAAAACCATTAGAAATTATCCGAAGTGTCAACAAATTTTAGATAAGCCACATACCTAGGGAAGAAAATAGAAAGGCTGATGCTTTAAGTAAGCTTACAGCAGTCCAGTGTGAAGGACTACCAAAGTGGGGGAACTAACTGTAGACATAACCGAGCGATCGATGGATACGGCATAAGTCAATGCAATAATTAAGGAAGCAACAAGAACTTGGATGACACCAATCCAAGAATACATTGAGAAGAAAATCCTACCGGAAGATGCCACCGAAGCACGAACAATTCGAGAGAAAGCCTGCAACAACACCATAGAGGAAGGAGTCCTATATTGAAAGTCATACCTGGGACCATTGCTCCGATGCATAGGTCTGCAGCAAGCCAAATACCTAATAAAGGAAATACACATAGGATCATGTGGAATGTGTGATGGTCCAAGAAGGGCAGTCTATAAGGCTATGAATGCCGTATATTTCTGGCCAAGCATGCATTCGGATGCCAACAACGAGATATCAAGCTGTGACTTATGTCAAGTATACGCCACCATACCGAAGCTGCCAAAAAATGACATGATCTTCGTTACTTCAGCATGGCCCTTCCAAAAATAGGGAATGGACATCGTTGGCCCTCTTCCTGAGGCCAAGGCAGAAACCAGCATAACAGGAAAGCAAGTCAAAAACTTTGCCTTTGATAACATTGTATGCAGGTTTGGAATACCAGCCACCATCATAACAGACAATGGAACCCAACTGATTAATGACCCATTCAAATCTTGGGCAGAAGCCTAGAAATAAAACACGTCTCACATCGTATAGACATGCCTCAAGCAAATGGAGCTGTGGAAAGAGCTAATCGAAGCATAATGCAAGGAATCAAAACAAGACTACATTAGGAAGGAGGAGCATGGGTAGAAGAATTGCCAAATGTATTATGGGCTCACAGGACAACACCCAAAATGAGTAACGGGGAAACACCATTTAGCCTAGCATATGGTACTTAAGCAGTCATACCTGCAGAAATAGGCATCCCAATAAGAAGAACAATCTAGGGGTTCGATAAAGAAAATGAGAAAGCACCCAGGATGAACTTAAACCTGCTCGAAGAACGAAGAGAGATAGCGGCAATCAGAGAAGCAAGACGAAAACAACAAGTGGAAAAGTATTACAATCAACGAGTCCATCACAAGCAATTCAAGGTAGGAGAATTTGTCCTTCAGAAAAATGAACTATCAAAAGTGGAGAACACAGGAAAGTCTCGACACAAAAAAGGAAGGACTCATTATGAAAGTTTGTTTAAAACATAGTGCAATACCTCTTGCAGAAATAGGCATCCCCATAAGAAGAACAAACTAGGGTTTACGATAAAGAAAATGAGTAAAGCACCCAGGATGAACATTAAACCCTCGAAGAAAACGAAGAGAGATAGCGGCAATCAGAGAAGCAAGATGAAAACAACAAGTGGAAAAGTATTACAATCAACGAGTCCATCACAAGCAATTCAAGGTAGGAGAATTTGTCCTTCAAAAATGAACTATCAAAGTGGAGAACACAGGCAAGCTCGGACCAAAATGGGAAGGACCATACGAAGTTGTTGAAACATATGGCACCGGGTGCCTGACAAGCCCGTGCATAACGGTGCAGTAAATACCAACGCAATGGAGCACTCTAGTAACATTGAGGAAATATGACATGTTATCAGAAAGTACTGAAAATAGGAGGAAAATTGTTGCTAAACCCTCTAGAAAAACATGTAAAAAAATTTTTACATTGGAAGCAACGGATCCAATGTACATATTATGATGATATGAAAGAACAACTTTAAATCCATGAAAACACAAAAACATCAGACGGTTCGCTACCTCCGGATGAAGTAGTAAACATTTACAGAGGCGAAAGAAACACAAATTCGCCAATGGAAGGGAGGAAGCACAAAGTCTTCTCCCTCCCACAAAAGCTCTCTGATGAATAGCTACATCGGATGGAGAAACATCATACAAGCTACATAGATTCTAATAAAATTTGTCTAAGTATGTATGCTCAAGACGCAAAGAGTTGGCTAATACTCTGCATCGGTATACACCTTTGCCGCGTCTTAAGAAACAAACAAATACAGAGGGAAAACATAAATGTACTACGTAAAAACAAAAAAAGAGGGGAACAAATGAATCAGTTAGGTACAACACCATAAAGAGAAGTAACAAAGACACATGCTAACATAAACCGGGCAAACCACAAAGCCCGAGAGGTGTAAACAAAGCACCATCAAAAAGGGATGACAGTAACAAAACCATCACCAAGTGTTCAGAACATTACACATCAAAAAAAGAGATTGGCTAAAGTCTAACAAGCATAAAGGTCAAGCTAAATACTAGCGGCTGAATCATCAGAAACATGGTCAAAGAGGCACTTGGTCCGGAGCTTCATTAACATCAAATGGAACAGCAAAAACTGAAGTGGACGAACGAGCAAATTTGTCTGACAATATATGAGCCACGTCGAAAAGAGTACCTCCAGCCGCCGCAGCAACCTTGCCAAGAAAAGGAAATGGGGTAGTGGGAAAACCAACAAGAGCCTTGTCAAAATCAGCCTTAGCACCTACTTAAAAGTTAGAGACTTTCTACACAGCCATCTCAAAATCAGCATCGGTGCGTCCCATACGCAGTCCCCTTTCGACACCATAATTTATACCAAGGGATGCAACATGAGCAAGGGCGGCATGAAACTCATCACTTGATAGCAAATTTCGAACAAGGCCTTCAACACCAGAGCCAATAAAGTGGGCAATCTCTACCCTTAGCTCGTCGGCAGAATTCTTGTAACCTTGAGATTTGGACCTCTCTAAAGCAAGTTCATTATGCAAATCCCTCACGGTAAGAGCTTGCTCTGATAGCTTAGCATTGGTCCAGGTTAGCTCCTCCGTTAAACCTACGAAAGCAGCTTTAGCATCGGTGAGTTGAGTGATGTGTTGTTGTGTGGTGTATATTTTATTGATTCAAGTTTTAAATTTATATTTTGCCGACTAAACCAAAAACAACACTTTAACGGGCAGTGTACCCGATCGGTAGTAGTTTCGTGGTAAGTAGGGTGTCGAACACTTGAAGCGAGGTTAAATCTATCAATTTAATTAATATCTTGGTTATCTATTCTATGTTAATTCTATTCTATTCTAAACCTATGTTAAACCTATGTCAGTCTAAATCCTAATTCTAACGGGAAAAAGGGGTTTTCAGCCTGAGAGACTGGCACGGTTTGGTTGGTGACTACAATCAATTCAAGGCACTTTTACCCACGCAAGCTAATTAACAAAGGATAAAAGATCGGTTGAACCTTATATAAGAAAACTGTATTAACCATTATTAATCCGATTAGAAAGTTAGTTTGTTTATTAAGTGCAATGATTTCTTCTCTCAAGGTGGCATATCATTCTTAAGACTTAGGCGTTACATCATCCTAAGACCTAGACACATTAATTCTGTCACAATTAAAGCATCCGCATAAAGCATCCTTATTTGCTGATTATAATCTATCTTAGGGATTAAAGCAATGGTGATCTTGTTAAACCCTAGCTCATAGAGACTTTACCCACTTACCGCTTAATGGCAATTTATACACTAGTAGTCCACTTGTCCAACTATCCAATGGAATCAGAACGTTACTTGTTGAATTATCTAGGTCACCTGCTAGTCAACACGATCAATAAACCATTGGCAATATCCAATTAACTAGTTAAGCCCGAAGCGTATCCTAGACACAGACTTAGAAGGACAATATTTGTGTAACTATGATTCTAGATGTATAAATTACTATATGGAGAGCTATCCCAGACTCTAGATCTACTTGGTCCGTTGGTCCGCTTCACTAGATCCAGTTGAATGATAGGTCGCATACAAAAGCCCGGTTAACAAGGTAAATTTATAAACATAAACAAGCATACAACGATAAATCAAGAAATCAAGAAAAAAAAATACCAAACATTCAGATCTTTATATAAATGGCTAATACCACGAATGTAAAACTTCAAAGTCCATAATAAATACAAGAGCAATTATTTAGCCAAGGTAAACTAACCGAGTTAACGAATGATACCAAAAACTGAACGATTACTAAAGTATATGGAATTACATGTTGTCTCCTATGGAATTGATAAACCGATCTTTGCCGATACCTCTTCTTGCTCTTTTCTCCTCTGAAAATCAAATTTCCATGGTTTAGGTATCAGAATATGATATTAACACACTTAAAAAACTCGTTTTTGAGTTTCTATCTTATAAGGTCTGGAAGTCGGTTGATACGGCGTATCCCAAGTGTTGAACGGCGTATTGGGGATTTCCTTTGGGTAGGGACCATATGCTTGAATATCTCCATAATATTTAAATATTATATCTTTAATACGGCGTATTGATCTCTCTGGATAACTGTGTATTGATTCTTTATCCATCTGTTGTCTTTGGTGAGTATGAGGCAACGGATACTCCGATCTTCTTTGATGGAACGGCGTATTGGTCGTCAGAATAGTAATTCTTTAAAATAGCTTTATGCTTAGCTCCAGAATGCGCCCTTTTGCTAACCTTTTACCAATTACACCATAATTACTCAATTCCTAAATATAAACGATTAAGTAATAATTTCTTTGCAAATAACTATACAAAATGGTCACTAACATGGGATAAATGATGCTATAAAATAAACGTCATTTGATGTCAATCAAATATCCCCCCACCTTGAATCGTACATGTCATCAAGTAGCCTTTAAGAAGTTTATAAAAAGGTATCCCTAAGGATTTTCCGTTAAAGCATTTATTCGATCAAGTTATAAGCACACAACCAAACACTCACGAAATAGGAAGAAAATCAAAAACACTCAAATCACTCAACTAAGTCTATGAGGTAACAATTGTAACTAATTCGCTCAATTGCTCGGTTGTGACGAGTATTCTATCATAAGCTTGCAAGATACAACGCCCTTCACCACTAAAGCCAAGAGTAAGAACTTTTATAAAGGTAAATTATGGTTTTTTTGTATGGAAAGGACGTATGGTTGATGCATTCTACAAAACCTTTCACCAGAAGTACCATTCCAACAAGGCAACTGAAGCACACATACATAGCCGTAATGACAGAATAGACATGTGTGTTCAATCACATCCCCATCAAATTTAATCCAACGGTTGAGGATGAAGAATGATATAGGTAGGAACCTTCTAACTTTCACCAAAATTTCTAAACCAACGAGGCAGCTAAGATGGTCGTAAACGACGAGATAGACATGCCACGGCTCGAACTAAGTCCAATTGCTGTAGACCAGTGGCTAATCATCAGGTGAGAGGGAAGTAAATTGTTGTTAAATAAAAATCAAGAAACAAATAGATTAAGACTTAAGATACAAGTTGCTAGACACTTTTTTTTTACCGTTACCATGATAAAGACACAACTATTTACAACGTCTTGATCATAGATCAAAAACAACAACCTAAGTTGGCGTTCCCGTAACGGTCAACTTCCCAATCATCACAAAACTTTACATACTCTACAAGGCAAGTGGCGATATCTACCACTTTGTACAATACTCTACATCGTTGATTTTTTTAGATGTATAAACGAATAATCGATCCTTCATGTAGTTCCTTCGGTAGTTGCGAAACGATTATCTTCAAACTTTCTTTCTCTTTTTTTTTGCTAACTATACTTCAAATCTCGGTGTAGTTTCACCATCTTCACAATCATAATAATTCCGGATAATTCCTTCGATAATTATTCGTTCTTCGGACTCACCATTAATTGTGACGGTAGTAAAATCACATGAGTTTTGACTATTAATATACATTCCCATTTGCAATGTGCAAATTTCAAACCGCACCAAAGATAGAAAATGACACAAGACTCGGGAAATACAAACTTTACTCTTTAAGCAACTAGCAACTGTAAATCAAACTTAGTCTAACAGGGTAGGTTAAGGTGTTAGGGTGTAACGAAACAAATAGTTGGTGTAAATTCCTAAAGGATTGACTCTACGGGTTTTTCTAGTGGATCATCACTCTAAAGATGAGAGTGGAAAATGGTTTAAATGGGAGGTTAACTAACCGGTGTAGTTAGTTAATAAGCAACATGTAAAGGCGATTTGGGTGTAATCCTAAGATTTACCAATTTAAACAAGTTACTCCATTTAAATCCATAGTACTCATCACTGTGGTCTCGAGTGATATACCAAGCTAAATTCTAAAGTCTACAACATCACCGACACACTCATATTTTGTGGAATTTGAGTAAACATTTAGAAACGAAAAGGCTAAATCCTCACAATATCTAACAAGGGTTATTATGTGCGGGTTATGTAACATGTAATTTCACAAAAGTATGCTTGAAATTTTTTAAAATTTGAGCATAATTTAAGCATTTTAGTGTGAAAAATAGGACAAGTAAACATTCTAATTCCATCCCCCCACTTGAATTATACAACGTCCTCGTTGTATATATAAAACATTAAATACGAGAATTTAAAAAGAATTAGAATGAGAAGCTCCCCTGATATTTGCTCGGTAGAATCTCCAAGTTGAGTTTAATTGAGCAAGAATTCGTGTTGAACAACCGCCTTGAAGTTTCAAGACTCCAACACTTTAAGATTTCCAGATTTGTAAATTCTCCACCAATATTCGTCGATATTCTTTCTCGAGGTCCTGTATAAAATATAGGAAAAACAAGTGCATTCCTATCTTGGTACCTACGGTTAATTTAAACTAAACTAAACAAACAAAATACGGCTCAATCTTGTGGATACGGCGTATCAAATAAATGAATACGCCGTATTTAAAATCTGACAATAATGTTTTTTAAAGTGCAATAAAAATAAAGACTGATAACGTCCAGACAATCAATACGCCGTATGGTGTGGAGCTGATACGCTGTATTGGTGTATGGAAAGACATACTTGATAACAAAATTAAATAACAATCCAGGTTGTCTCCCGGGAAGCACTTTTCTTTACAGCGAAGTCTTTAAGTTAGACTTTTCTTCAGCTTCCTTTTCACTCCATCCCATGCACGCTAATGTGCCCGCGTGTGAACCATTCTTCCATCTTTGCATCTCGAATGTAATTGGGTCCTAGATTCAAAACTCCTTTTTAGAACCCCTTAAGCTTTTGGTATGCATGCGAGATTCATTATTCTTATCCACTTCACGTACCTTTACTAATGGTGGGATTTTGTTGCATTGCTCATTAGTGTGGTTTTTAAACATCGGATGTGATCGCACCATTTGGTAAGTTGCTTTATCATCACCATTGTAAATGGCAATCCTTCCTTCAAATCATTTTGTTTTAATTCCAACTTCTCTTAAGAATGATTCCCCAAAAATAACATCGCTCATTCCTTCATCATGATAAGCATCTATGTCCTCCAAAACTGCAAAGTCAGTCATAATAGAAAAGGTTCCAACAAAAATAGGCACATTCATTAAGGCTCCTACAACATTATTTCCTTTGTACACCATCTTATCTTTCATTATTGAATTATGAAACTTTTTAGACATCACATTAACATACAATAATGGGAAAAAGTTAGCGTGAGTAAATTAAAATCCTATCATGCATGAAAACTTTAAATTGTGAGCACAATCTTTATGGATTTTCTTATCATTTTCGCAATAACTAGGGTAATCATTAATTCCAGTATCAAGATCTTCATCCCTATTTCTAAATTCCTCAATTACCTCGCCTTCCTCAATGGTGGGCATTAAATCATCACCTTGATTTCTTTTAAGCTCAAATGGTTCATTTAGGTCATTTAATTTAATGTAAACTTCTAAGAAAGGGTCTAATGATCTATTCAACACCAAAGTCTCTCCCATAAGCCTAGCTTTTAAATCAAGTTCCATTCTTTCTCTCAAACTTAGCATGTAAACCCTCTTAATTATACTACTAGCAGGTTTAACACTTTTGAAAATAATCTTTTCTTTCCCAACCCTTAAAGTAATCTTTCTTTTGTAAACATCAATCTTAGCACGGGCGATAGACAAGAATGGTCTTCCAAGGATCAAGGGTACTTTGATATCCTTGGGCATATCAAGAATTATAAAGTCTACTGGGAAAGTAAATTTACCAATTCTTAATATTTCAATGTCCTATCTGCCAATTCCACTGTCAGCTTAGTGTGAGCTAATTCGCCTAATCCTAAGTTAAGGTAGGTCAAGAGAGGCATAACACTAACGCTAGCTCCTAAGTCAACAAGGGCATTGTCAAAGCAAGCATTATTAATAAAGCAAGGTAGAGTGAAACTCCCTGGGTCTTTCTCCTTTCGGGGTATGATGTTATTGATATATGAAGCTCCATAAGCTTCCGTGAATTTTGGTCCATAGTTCCCCTCTTCATCTTCACAGTAATGATTATCCAAACGACTTGGAAAAGGAACCATCATTTGTCTTGACTTGTATAATAGTGTACTGTTCTGTCCAGTGGATACGGCGTATTGGGATGATCCAATACGGCGTATTGGGATGATCCAATATGGCGTATCGAGTATGAATCAGCTTCGATAGTGGTTGAAATCAACTTGACTTGGTCTTTCGGGTTTGTTTCAGTTGAGCTTGGTAGGCTTCCAAATCCTCTTTCCTGTAGTACCTTGCTCATTTGCCCGATTTGTATTTCTAAAGTTTTGATTGATGCTCCTTGGTTCCGTATGGCAGCATCTGTCGTAGCTCGGATTTCTTTGATCAAGTTAGAGTTTTCCTCGTGTCTCTTTGTTGATTCACTCATGAATTTGCTCAGGGTATCTTCCATAGATTGCCTTCATTCTTTGTATGAAGGATTTGCGTTGTTCCTTTGATAGTACTCTGGAGCTATTGCTCTATATCCCCCTCCTTGAAAAGGTCCACCAAATTGCGTGTAGTAAGCTTCTTCTAGGGTTTTCCCTTGTTATTTTAGTGGGCAATCTTTGGTGTAATGGGGGTCCTTTGCATTGTTCACATCCTACTTGTGCTGCATAAACTTTTTCATTAACCTTTTTGATCTCCCTTCCTAGATTTTTCAGTTGTGCTTGTATAGCAGCCAGTCCGTCAGAAGTCTTAGTACTTCTTCCTCTAGATGTTCCATTGTGCCATTTTTGAGAGTATTTAGCCATTTCTTGGATGGCCGTTTTGGCATCTGCAGCAGTCTTAGTTGGAACGGCACCTCTTGAGTCAAGAATCTGTCGTGTTGGAACATCCAACCCATTCCTAACCCATTTGTAATAGTGAACAAAATTACCTCCTGCATCTCAGTCAAATAGTGTTGAGGACACTTCATCAAGAGTTCTTTAAAGAGCTCCCATGCTTGATAAAGGGTTTCACATGGATCTTGGTGAAAGTTGTTGATTTCCTCCATTTTCTTCGCAGTTAGACCAAGTGGGCAATATTTGTTTAAAAACTTAGTTTTTAAGGTTCTATCAAAGCTTTTGATTTAACCCAGTGGTTTCGTTTTCTTAGCCAACGACTTGTGGCTCCAGTTAAGGATATAGGGAAGACTCAGAGATTAGTTGATCCACAGTGATGTTAGGAACATGGAATAAGTCAACTATTTTGAGAACTTTCTCAATGTGTTCGTTTGCATCCTCATTATACGAACCGCTAAATGTGTTTTCTCGAAGTTCCTTAAGAAATTGTCCTTTTAGTTGAAATTAACCTTTGTTATCAATTTTAGGCCTAGCGACTCCCGATCTATAGTCTGTTCGGGTCTTGCTCATGTATTGTTGCATGGTTTCTGCCATTGCTTCCGCTTCTTATTATCCGGAGAATGTTTGGTCAGAGGAAAATAGATGAAAATCAAGCGATCTCATTCGTTCAAGACTTAGAGTCTTGAAGTGTCTCCTTGATGATCAAAATTCTCATTTAGGTTCTTTGTAAGGTGTGAATAGTTCGTTCGTAGAATTCCTTGTCACGCACTACCTGAAACAAGGGATAAACAATCAGTAGGATTTGTTCTAAAGAAAGGTAAAAAAAAATTAGCACGAAAATCAAATAAGAAAACCGAGATTTCAGTTTCTGTTGTCAGACGGATCGCCTTCGCCGTATCATGGAGGTCGGATACGCCGTATTTATAAGTTGGGATAAAATACGTTGTATTGGACAGAGAAACTGATACGCCGTAATTCGTAGAGTGGAATACGCCGTATTCAATGTCGACCAGAACTGTGTTTTTAAGAAAAACAATTAACACGCAAAACCAATTAAACAGCAAATATACAAGATTACAAATATT
The DNA here is from genome assembly GCA_026074375.1 of Tanacetum coccineum. Classification (NCBI taxonomy): domain Eukaryota; kingdom Viridiplantae; phylum Streptophyta; class Magnoliopsida; order Asterales; family Asteraceae; genus Tanacetum; species Tanacetum coccineum. Next base: position 15,096 of record BQNB010051484.1, on the reverse strand, counting down.
TCAAGACTATACACTATCTAAATTACACTTAATCCTATATGGTTGATCTAATCTAATGTTAAAAACCTAAATATCAAATAAAAAATAAGATTAATGTTCACTCCCGACAACGGTGCGTGTCGCAAGATACTACGGATAGTTGTGTCGTTTTTGTGTGTGTTTTTTTTATTGATTCAAGTTTTAAATTTTTTATTTTGCCGGACTAAACTCAAAACAACACTTTAACGATGCTGTGTACCCGATCGGTAGTACGTTTCGTGGGTAAGTAGGGTGTAGAAAACCAAAAACTTTTTTTCGATAAATAGGGAGAGGTTAAAGTCTTCAATTTATTAATTGCTTGGTAATCTATTCTATGTTAAATTTATTTTATTTAAACCTTGTTAAACCTTTTCAGTTAAATCCATATCTAACGGGAGAAAATGGGTTTTCAGGGGCCTTGAGAGACTAGCACGGTTTGTGTTTGGTGACTTCAATCAATTCAAGGCATTTTTACCCACGCAAGTAATTAACAAAAGTAAGAAGATGCGGTCAAACATTATATAAGAAAACTGTATTAACATTATTAATCCGATTAGAAAGTGGTTTGGTTTTTTAAGTGCAATGATTTTTTCATTCTGAGGTGGATATCATTCTTAAGACTTAGGCGTTACATCATCCTTAAAACCTAGGGACACATTAATTTTGTCACAATTAAAGCATTGCCGATTAAAAGCATCCCTTATTTGTTGATGTTATAATCTATCTTAGGATTAAAGCAATGGTGATCTTGTTAAACTCTAGCTCATAGAGACTTTACCCACTTACCGCTTAATGGCGATTTATACACTAGTAGTCCACTTGTCCAACTATCCAATGGAATCAGAACGTTACTTGTTGAATTATCTAGGTCACCTGCTAGTCAACCGATCAATAAACATTGACAATATCTTAAACTAGTTAAGCTCGAGTTATCCTAGACACAGATTTGAAGGACAATATTTGTGTAATATAATTTAGATGTTAATACTATATTGGAGAGCTCTCGTACTTAGATCTACTTGGTCCGCTTTACTAGATCCAGTTGAATTGATATCGGGACGCATTCAAATCTCTTAAACAAACAAAGTATTAGAATGAAATACATAAATAACGCTAACGATAAATCAAGAAATCAAGAAAAAACAAATACCAAACATCAGATTCATAATAATGACTAATAACCAAAGGTATTAGCTTCATGTCTAATAAATACAGAGCAATTATTACTAAAGTTTGTGTGTGTGTGTATCGAATGATCTCACTGTGGTGAACTGAACGATTACCGCTCTACGTATACTGCGTCTCGCTTACACTGTTGTCTCTTCTGGTCTAATTGATACGTTTGCAGATCGACCTTCTTCTGCTCCTTTTCTCCTCTCGCTCTCTCTATCGACATCGGCTCTCGCTATTTTATGAATGATCGCTACACTGAATTAGCACACAGAAAAAACAATTTGAGTTATTAATTATTAATTACTGCGGCGCACGACCTCTCCCTCCACATAAATCATAGATGTCGGTTAGATACTGGGCGTATCCAAGTGTTGGATACGACGTTATTGGGGATTTTGGTAGTAGGGGACCCGCTTGATATCTTTCCGTAATATTAAATACTATATCTTGAATACGGCGTATTGAGTCTCTCTGGATACGGCATATTGATCTTTATCCTTCTGTGGTCTTTGGTGAGTGCAGGCACGGATACGCCGTATCTTCCTTGATGGATACGGCGTATTGGTCTTCAGAATGTATTCCTTTAAAATTTCTTCATTTTTAGTCCCCCCAACACATACGGCCTTTTGTAACTTTCACCTGAAGACTCACGCTCTCGCGACTGCAATTCTCATGTGTGTGTGTGTGTGTGTGTAAGAATAACATTTCTTTGTCAATATAACTATACAAAATGGGTTAATAACATGGGATAAATGATACTATAAAATAGACGTTATTTGATGTCATCAAAGAGACTGCAACTTCTTTACCTCCTCAGAAGCAGCATCTCTCTGAGAACACAACTCTTTGTTCTCCTGACCCAAAGCATCATAATCCCTTTGTAATTTCTCAAGATTATCATCCAAAGAAGTAACTTCAGAACGAAGCAACCTAACATCCCCTTTCTTCTGATCAAGCTTCTCTTGAAGAAGAGCCCTAGATGAAACCAAGTTGGTGTAACGAGAGTTCAACTCATAACCATGAGAAACTAACAAAGCACTAAGGACATTCACACGATTTGACAACTCCAATGGAAGCAAAGATTCAGTCCTCCTAAGCTCAGCAGGTGTAATGGTCCTATCTAAAGCCTTCCTGCACACGTTTGGATCCTTAAAAATGTCCTTACACAAGATATTACTTTTCGGTACATGAGGCCCGTCCCACTCCTCTTTAGTATACAAAGGAGAGGAAACACCTTCGTATGGGTAAGGCATGTGATAAGGACCAGGAGCAAGAGGAAACAGTGTCAAATCAATCTCTTCACCAAGAGTAGTTGTGCCAAAATCATCATCCGGAATCTGATCATACTCCGCATCACGAGCAAGAGCACTGCAAGCCAAGGAATCCAACGGATCCAACTGATGCCGTATAACCTCAGCCATGGACTTCCCAACATGGCCACTAGCAACAGCTCTTAAAAGTCTACAAGCAACTAACTCAACCAAAAACGCAAAATACAAAAGAAATAAAAAGAAAAGAAAATCACACCATACCTCCAAGAGAAAGGTTACGTCCAGAAGTAGAAGCATGGACCGAAGTCCTAACAGGAGATGGTATAGAAGCACTAACATCAGCCACAGAGGGAGGAGCACCCAATCTCTTACCAAGACGTGGTACAGGGGCCGAAGCAGCTCTAGCAGAAGTACCTTCATCCTTTTCCAAACTATTCTCAATTTTAGCACAGAAATCGGTTAAATCAGCTTCATCTACACCTTCGGTCTAACCTAGTTCTGGAGTACTAGAACCATGTTCCAAAGCTCTCTTCCTCAGCTTCCTCTTTTTTAATTGCTGGCTAAGTTCAGGCGCATTATCCGAAGATGAGCAAACCCTAGCTTGAGAAAGACCCTTTGACTTCTTAGCCAGATGTGGGTCCGGAAGAGAAGCAACAATCTCATCTGTAGTAGGCAACGGAATCGTAGCACCTTCCGCTGTCGGAGCAGTAGTGTGCAATGAAACACGATCTAGCAAAGACGAGGACAGATTATGGGATTCTTCAACAACTTTAGCATCACTCCAAGACGGAAGAGTCATAAAGTCATAGATGCTCATCTCTGCACAAAAAGCAAAACATCAGTCAAAACATAACAAAAGAAACAATAAATAAGGAATAGAAATTATAACCCCCCAGCCTACCAGCATTGTCATCAATCCTTTAAAAAACCAGATCACATTCTTTATTAAACCACATAGAACTCAAACCAGAACGAACAAGCACCTCCTCCCTCATTTCACGAAGACAAATTAAACGAGCACATAATCGCTCCACATCATTCCGATCATAGCCATCACTAGGAAGATCATCAGAAACACATGAACAAGAATGTCTCCAGGTTAGATAGTCAGGAATGGCTCTATGATCTATCAAGAAATACTTGTCCTTCCACTTCTTTAGGCTTGAAGGACCTTCGTCCATACAAACATCCTCCGTATTGTGATGTTTGGAAAAAGAAAACTAGTCCCATTGTTTGCAAAGGCATTGAAACACACGGAACAAAGTAACGGTGGGAACAATATCTAAGTCGCGACACACAACCTCAAATGATACCACCTTATTCAAACCTAGAGGTACCAACTAAGAAATATGTACCTTGAAATACTTGAGCACGAATAAAAGGAATGTCGAAAAAGGGATACAAACGTCGAAAAACCAAAGGAACTCGGTGTAAATGCCTATAGTACCACCGGGAAGACAATCCATGGTAAACCCATGATCAGGCAAACGAGGATGAATATCTTGGGGTATACGATAGGTCTTCACCAAATCTTTTAAATCATTCTTAGAAAGGGTACATATACGGTTTTTCATATCATTTTTAGACATGGCAGGAAAATAGGAAAAAAAGGAGAGAGAAAGTACCTACTTTCAAAGAAAGGAAATGCAGCGGCAAGCAATCGGACCTTGAAGCAAAAGGGAAGAAATGCAGCGGTACGGGTAAAAAATAAAAAAAAGGTAAAAATGTAAAATTAAGGAAAGGCTATTTATAGGAGTTCCGAGAAAACCAACCTTCATAGCGCAAGCATGACGTAAGCCTAACCAATAGCTCAGAAGAAGGATAGCCATGATGATGACGCGTCAACACTTATCTAGTGGAGAGGAACGATCCATGTATTCAAATAAGCAAAAGAAGATTTCTAACTCTTGATCACAATTTAATGAGTCTAGCACGAAAGCCTTAGTGACATTCGTACTAGACTGGGGAGACATGATGAGGTATAGTCTCCCCCGTAGCATCCAGATGAAGAACGATGAGGTATAGTCTCCCCCGGAGCATCCGGACGAAGAACGTAGCTTAGATATTGCTGCTAAACTAGCACGGGCTAAAACTAAAGAAATGCTCCGGTGAAGCTGGCTTGTCGAAGGACAAGTCAGGTCCGGAGCAACCACTAGAACTCCGGAGAAGATGGTGTGTTGAAGGACATGACAGGTCTAGAGTCATTAGCTCCGTCCTAATGCAGTGGTATCAAAGGAAACTCTGACAAAAGGTACAGTCCTTGTGAAGGACCACAATCTTTAGGATGACTTGTAACCGACATCTCGTACCAAAAGAGAGCCCCACAGTTATGTCTTGTAGTGAATCCCAAATAGTATAAAGGGAGGGCTCATTACTCCAGGACGATACACACAACACCTACTCCGGACCATACTTTATATTCTCTGCATTTATCTCACAATCATTGTACTTACTCTTACACCGGAGTTGCTCTCGAAGTTGGTCCCGGATTCACACCCTAGGGCGAGCTAACGGTGTTCTTACTTATTTTCAGCAAGGAGACGAGGGACTAAGCTCCAAAGGAACCAAGCTAAACTCAATATTTATCACTGCTGAGGTCACTTTTACCAAGCCCAGGCAACCCACATAAATTTACCTCAACAACTGTCCAGGATGAAAAGTGTGTCGCACTTCAAGGTAAGTGCGGCGTACTTCTTGAGTTTTTAAAAAAATTTATGTTTCTCCAGAAAAACCAGCGTACTTATAAATAAGTGCGTCGTACTTTTAAGATTTTCAGTTTCAAAATTTTTAAAACGTTTTATTTTTATAACTTTATAATTAATCATGTTATTAATCTTAATGCATATATTCAAGACATCAGTTAACATATCATTAAGCACATATGTAATCACATAGTAATGATTGAGGTCATAAAATTTTATCTTAAATTTTATTAAATCTTCATTTTCATTTTTTAAACAAGCAAACTCAAATAAGAAACATTTAGCAAATAAGATAAACACATAAACATTCATAAATTTAAGCAAGCAAGTCATAGAGCAATATTTTTTTTGATTTTTTGATTTTAGAATGTAAGTTACGTGAATACAAGAATTCAACAAATAAGCACATAAGAAAAATGATCCACATGTTTTTTAGTGTTGATTTTTACACCTTGAAAATGGTTTTTGGTTTGATTTTGTCTTCCTCTTTTGAAAATTGGTTCTGTTTTATAAAAGTGTAGGAAGTGCGGCGTACTTGGTGTAAGTACAACGTACTTGCAGAAAACCGTCGCACAATATGATTGTGTGGCGCACTTTCTAAAGAAAAGCGATTTTTTTTCAGTTTGCCAGAAAGCTGTACGACGGTTTTGAAAATTTGGTTTTGTAAAACAGTAATAACTTAACTAAGAATGACTTCAATCACCGGTAGCGGCGCCAAAAACTTTTGATGCGTTTCGAAAGCTTTAAATTTATAAAACTGAAAATACCGATTAATTAGAAGGAAACACACGGGTAAAAGTATAACCCACGTATGTAGTATAATCTTTTTAGGTAAGACCAGGTCGTTCCACGGGATTGGTAATTCTAAGTAAAGTCAAGACGTTTTACGAGAAAATATCTTATAGACTGTCACGATCTAAAGATAAGGAAGAATTTCAAGATATAAAAGCAATATTTGTTTGGGAGATAAGAGTAAATAAGAACAAACTTGGGAGATAATTAGTTCACGAATTTTAGCATAATCGATTGAGGAAACGGGTAGTTTACTTAAAAGATTGTCTATTTCTCATAATAAAAAATCCTTTCGGCCTTTACTTTTAATTATGAAAAATGCTTTAAGTTCGATTCGCGTTTTGGAAATAATAAATATAAACTTGCTCAACCAAGTTCGTAAGACATGAGGTTGAGCATTAAACCTTTTTATTCTTGGGTTAATGATCATTTTAATAGCCAATCCTCACAAGGCTAAGATCAAGTTGTTCATAGACAAACAACTAGAAACCAAGCACGAAGTCGGAGTCTTTCGACCTATATCCGGACTAAGTGGTGATCAAATTAAGATTAAGGATCCAAATATAAAAACATTAAGTTTATATTTCCTAATTCCAAAAATAATCACTTTATCCAAGTTTCATCAATAATACCCTTATGATTCCCAAACAAACATGATAGACTACTCCATAATCATAGAAACAAAACACATAACAAGCATGATAGATTCAGAAAACATTGTATTCAAAAGGATAACGTGTTTTGTAACACCCCCTTATTTGACATATAGCAGCGGAAGCTAATTTGGGGTATTACTTCATGAATCAACAGTCATAATCATAGAAAACGACTCAAAAGAGACGTTTTGGAAAATTTAATTATCATTCAATATTATTTCAGAGTTTTACAAAAGGAGGTCAAAATACATTAAAAACATAAAAGTTGAATGATAACAAGTTTGGAAGTCCTCGAGTCCAATGCCACTCCGTGCCATAGATTTCTCAATTACCTGAGATAAACATGCTAAAAAGGTCAACACAAAGGTTGAGTGAAATTCACAGGTTTGCAATATAATGGTTGAATACAAGTTAATGTAAATGGTAATAATTGCAACGAATACAATTATCATAGAAAATAATATTATATTATTGCACTAAGCTCATGACACCGAAGCCTTAAGTAAATGGTATTCATAAGTTGTTGCCCCAAGCGGTGCTTGCCAACACGACAAGCCCGTAGTTCCTCAAATGAAATGCGTCCGCTGGCCATGTATGTACCAGAACATGGACGGGAAAGTTCAGTCCAAATAGATCTATTCACGGCATTTGCGCTTACTTCGTAAAGTAATTAACGGTTCATGATAGTGGGGCCTTTTAGCAAATGGGGGTACTTAGACAATAATATATCAGGATAACATACAGTTGGAAAATACTTGTATTCATGGTTTATAGCATGTATCTCCCCACAGAGTTTAGAAAACATATAATGGTGAGACTATGAACTCACATTAACAGGGAAATCTGATTGATGGCAAAAGTAAATCAAATGGAAATAAACGGCCTCGTCACGCAACCTGGGGTAATATGTCAAGTCTTAGTTTGACTGTTTATAATTCAAACTTTATTTTATAAAGATTAACAGTTTTTGGTTTGTTAACTTGTGAAAATATCGTATCATTGTTCGGGCTATCATAATCCAGAGGTCATGTAGTAAATGTTTGAGGAGCTAGGACACTTTAAATCGTAAATCCAGCAACTCGTCAAGACGTCTACCCAAATGAAATCCCCTCACATGAAATTCCCTAGTAACGTGATACGTTATAGTTTAAATGATATGATTTTATCTTTTTAAGTTTCTTCAAAAGCTAGTGGATGATAAATTATGTTAAATATATAACATAATTATTTTATAGTGTTTCGATCGACGAATGATAACGACAAATGTGTCGGGCTTTAATAAAATCGGGTCTTATATATTTAAATATATTTTTATAATTAATATAAAAATATTACATTTTATACTTTTAAAAATATGAAAATGACAATGTATACCCTTGGTATATATATTTTACAATTTAAATCCTTATTTATATTTTTAAAACATTTAACCCTTAACTTTAGAATATGGAAAAACAGGTCCTTGTGGTTTTAACTTTAGGATATTTACATTTTCATCCCCTTTAGTTTATAAGTTTTAGAAATTTACAATATATACCCCTTTGCATGAAACCATTTGCGAATTAAGTCCAAAATCCATAATAGTTGTATTTTTCAATCTCAAAAGTATTTTGCAGTTTATAGCTTATTAAAACAAGTTAGTTTTAATAGCTTTAACAAGCTTTTAGCTTATAAAAAGAGCTTATGAGCTCGTAAATTCTAAAAAGGGCACGTTTGGTTTAGAATTATTAACTCGATGGGTTAAGACTTTTAGGGTTAGATTCAAAGTTCATAAAAGTGATAAATGATCTTATAGAAATAGCTTTTTGAACCAGCTTGTGGCTTTGAGGTTATAAATTTTTCGAAAGAAGGTTTTAGGGTTTTAGGGTGCGTTTGGTTTAGGAAAACCAAACCGTGTGGGTTTGTGGTTCAAGGCTTAAACAAGTAGCTTATATATTATCTATAAGAGCTTATTAAAGATCTATAACACATTAGAAATTTATAAAACATATTGAAGACTTACAAAAGCTTAAATGGGTCGAAAATGGGTTGTTTTGGGTTCGAACACTTGGATATGATTTCAAGACCTTTCTTTTTTAACCTTGGCTTTCTTCTTAGCTTAGACTTCCTTCTTAACCTCCTAGGACATGGCTAGAACCTATTTTGAGTATAGTTTTGAGTTTAAATGGTGAGATGTGAGGGTGTGTTTGTCTTGGCTATTTATAGAGTGCGAAGGGCTTAGTGCCCAAGGGTTTTGAGTGGATTAGTGGCCAAGGGCTGCTAGGGGTGACTCAGGTAAGCTAGTAGTGAGTATTATAAGCTAGGTAAGTAGCCAAGAGAGGTGTAAGGTGGTGGGAGAGGGCTTGACATACCAAGGTGGCGACGAGGTAACTTGGAGGGCAAGGGGGCAAGTAGTTCACATGGTGGTGATTTATGGAGGTGCTTGAGGTGCTTAGTGGTGAAGTGGTTGTGAAGTCATGGTGGAGTTCGGGTGGTTGCTTGGTTAGTTTTGTCTTAAAACTAGTTAGGGTTGGTTAGGGTTTCGTCTAGGGTTAGGGTTAGGATTAGGGTTTAGTGACGAGCTAGGGTTTAGGATTAGAGGGAAATTATTGTTTAAATGTTGTACGTGAAAGGCTTGTAACATGTACTAAAAAGGTTGTATGAAATTCCTAAAGAAAATGGAGGGAAATGAGCTAGTTTGAATTCGTGCATTGCCGGGTTGTACAATGAGCTCAAATGAGTTGTACATTGATTTTGGAGGGAAAAGATATTTAAAATTTATGCATTGTACACTTGTACACATGCCTTGAAAGCTTGTATATTAGTTTTGTATGTAATCTTTACATATAGTTAGGGTTTTGTTATAAACGTTAACGTTTAAAGTCCGTTTTGATATAACATTATAGAAAGTACATTAAATAGATAACGTATGGTAAAATGGTGATTAAAACATATTGCTTGGCATATTATAATGTTTACTTGACATATTGGTGAAATTTACATTAGTAGGTTGCGTGAGCTCGTTTACTTTTGTTATGTAAGTTACGTTACATAATGAATGAAATAAAGCAAAAAAATATTCCCGTGAAAATGGTTGTACTTAATACAATAAGTAGATGATACATTAATGAAAATTTAGGGTTGTTATAGTCTCCCAACCTTAAAAGAAATCTCGTCCCGAGATTTAGTTGGATGTTGAAGTGATGTTTGAAAATAGATGTGGATATTTGGCACGAATTTGATCTTCGCGTTCCCACGTAAATTCTGGTCCTCTTTTAGAGTTCAATCTTACTTTGACTATAAGGATACGACTTTGCTTCAGTTGCTTGACTTCTCGATCCATAATTTCTATTGGTTCTTCCATAAAATTAAGTTTGTCATCGAGCCGAAGCTCTTTTATTGGAATGACGAGAGATTCGTCAGATAGGCATTTCTTTAAATTAGAAACATGGAAGGTATTGTGGACACTACTGAGTTCTTCAGGAAACTCAAGTTTGTACGCCACTGGACCGACCCTTTTAAGGATCTTAAATGGTCCAATGTACCGAGGGTTAAGCTTTCCTTGCTTTCCGAATTGGATGACACCTTTTCGAGGTGACACTTTCCAAAGGCTTTCGTCTTACACTGGCATAACTCCTTTGCTGATCTCTTGCAGCTTGCAAGCGTTGTCGGATTTGTACTATCTTTTTGGTGGTTTCATGGATTATCTCTGGTCATGTGAGTTGGACATCTCTAACTTTGGCCCAACAGACAGGTGATCGACACCTTCGACCATAAAGTGCCTCGAATGGTGCTGCCTTAATACTGGCATGGTAACTGTTATTGTAGGAAAATTCTACCGGTAGTAAGTGTCTCTCCCATCCTTTTCCAAAATCTATAACACAGGCTCGAAGCATGTCTTCGAGTATTTGGATGGTTCTCTCACTTTGTCCATCAGTCTCGGGATGATATGCCATACTTATGTCTAATCGAGTACCCAAAGCACTCTGCATTGATTGCCAGAATCTGGATGTGAAATGACTGTCATGATCCAATATGATGGATATCGGCACTCCATGTCGTGAAACTATCTCCTTTATATACAACCTTGTAAGGGTTTCCATACTATCTGTCTCTCTGACAGGGATGAAATGCGCTGATTTGGTAAGGTGGTCTACAATGACCCAAATTGTGTCATGTCCGTTTGATGTTTTGGGTAGTTTTGTAACGAAGTCCATTGTTATTCTTTCCCATTTTCATGTAGGAATCTCTAGTTGTATCAGCAAGCCGGATGGCTTCTAACATTCCGCTTTAACTCTAGAGCATGTCAAACACTTGCCGACATATTCAGCGATGATTGCCTTCATGTTAGGCCACCAATAGAGTTTTTTAGATCCTGATACACCTTGTCAGAACCTGGGTGGATGGAATACTTAGATTTATGGGATTCATGCATGATTAAGTCCCTCAAATTACCAAAGAGCGGTAACCAACTTTGATTCTTGATACATCGGGTTCCATCAGGACGTACTTCAAATACTTTGTCCATTCCTCGTAGGTTCTCAGCTTTGATGTTCTCTTCTTTGATTGCCTCGGTTTGGGCTTCGAGGATTTGTGATGGTAATTTTGATTGAAGAGTCATGACTAATGCTCTAACTCGGAGTGGTTTGATTCATTCCTTTCAGCTTAAGGCGTCTGTTACAACATTTGCCTTTCCAGGTTGGTAGCGAATCTCACAATCATAATCTGCAAGCAATTCTAACCAACGACGTTGTCTCATGTTCAACTCTTTCTGATCAAGGATATGATGAAGACTTTTATGATCAGTGAACACAGTACACTTTGTGCCATACGGATAGTGTCTCTAAATTTTAAGAGCGAATACTACTGCTCTTAATTCAAGGTCATGTGTGGTATAGTTTTCTTTATGAGGCTTAAGTTGTCGAGATGCATATGCAATAACTTTTTCTCTTTGCATTAACACCGCTCCCAAACCTTGATGTGATGCATCATAATAAACGACAAAATCATTGTTTCCTTCTGGTAATGCTAAGATTAGAGCTTCACATAATTTTTGTTTTAGCAATTGGAAGGTTGACTCTTGGTTTTCTCCCCAGATATACTTCTTGTTTTTCTAGGTTTTAATTCAGTCAAAGGCTTTGCAATCTTCAAAAAACCTTCGATGAATCTTTGATAGTAGCCGGTGAGTCCTAAGAATTGGCATATCTCTGTAGTTGTGGTAGGATATGCCAAATCCTTGACTGCTTCAATCTTGGCGGGGTCAACGTAAATTCCTCGGTTGTTAATTACCTGCCCAAGAAATTGTACGGTACTGATCCAGAAATCACATTTGGAGAACTTGGCATATAAATTCTCCTTTTTGAGTAATTCTAGGATTATTCTCAGGTGATCTTCGTGTTCTTCTTTGTTACAGGAGTAGATGAGAATATCATCAATGAACACTATCACAAATTTATCCAAGTATGGTTTCCACACCCGGTTCATGAGGTCCATGAACACAGCAGGTGCGTTAGTTAAACCAAATGGCATCACTTGGAATTCGTAGTGCTCGTATCATGTTCTGAAAGCAGTCTTGGGAATATCTTCATCCCTGACTCTCAGTTGGTGATAGCCTAATCTCAAGTCAATTTTCGAGTAAACACTCGAACCTTGAAGTTGGTCGAATAAATCATCGATCCTGGGTAATAGATAATGATTCTTTACGGTGAGTTTATTCAGTTCCTAGTAATCGATACACATTCTAAAAGATCCGTATTTCTTTTTAACAAATAAGACAGGAGCTCCCCAAGGCGAAGTACTTGGTCGGATAAAACCTCGGTCTGCTAACTTTTGTAGTTGGTCAGATAGTTCTTGCATTTCTGAAGGAGCTAATCTGTAAGGTGCTCGGGCTACTGGTGCCGCTCCTGGAATTAAATCGATTTGGAATTCTACTTGGCGAACCGGAGGAAGGCCGGGTAGATCTTCAGGAAAAACTTTCAGAAATTCTCTGACTACTGGTATATCTTCTAGTCATTTTTCGTCTGACTTCTTCTCCATTACTTGGGCTACGAAAACTTGATATCCCCTGGATATATATCTTTCGGTTTTAATACAGGATATGAGGCTTAGTCGGGTTTTACTTCGATCACCTCGTATGATCAAAGTATCACCGTCGGTTAGGGTTTTAAAAGGTGTGTTATGGTTAGGAAACCAAACCGTGTGGGTTGTGTTCAAGGCTTAAACAAGTAGCTTATATATGATCTATAAGAGCTTATTAAAGATCTATAAAACATTAGGAATTTATAAAATAGATTGAAGACTTACAAAAGCTTAAATGGGTCGAAAATGGGTTGTTTTGGGTTCAAACACTTGGATATGATTTCAAGACCTTTCTTCTTTAACCTTGGCTTTCTTCTTAGCTTAGACTTCCTTCTTAACCTCCTAAGACATGGCTAAAACCTGTTTTGAGTATAGTTTTGAGTTTAAATGGTGAGATGTGAGGGTGTGTTTATCTCGGCTATTTATAGGGTGCGAAGGGCTTGGTGCCCAAGGGTTTTGAGTGGAGTAGTGGCCAAGGGCTGCTAGGGGTGACTAAGATAAGCTAGTAATGGATATTAGAAGCTAGGTAAGTAGCCAAGAAAGGTGTAAGGTGGTGGGAGAGGGCTCGGCATACCAAGGTGGTGACGAGGTAACTTAGAGGGAAATGGGGCAAGTAGGTCACATGGTGGTGATTCCATGGGAGGTCTTGAGTGCTTGGTGGTGATGTGGTTGTGAAGTCATGGTGGAGTTAGGGTGGTTGCTTGGTTAGTTTTGTCTTAAAACTAGTTAGGGTTGGTTAGGGTTTCGTCTAGGGTTAGGGTTAGGATTAGGGTTTAGTGACGAGCTAGGGTGTAGGAATAGAGGGAAATTAGTGTTTAAATGTTGTACATGAAAGGCTTGTAACATGTACTAAAAAGCTTGTATGAAATTCCTAAAGAAAATGGAGGGAAATGACCTAGTTTGAATTCGTGCATTGTCGGGTTGTACAATGAGCTCAAATGAGTTGTACATTGATTTTGGAGGGAAAAGATATTCAAAAGTTATGCATTGTACACTTGTACACATGCCTTGAAAGCTTGTATATTAGTTTTGTATGTAATCATTACATATAGTTAGGGTTTTGTTATAAACGTTAACGTTTAAAGTCCGTTTTGATATAACGTTATAGAAAGTACGTTAAATAGATAACGTATGGTAGAATGGTGATTAAAACATATTGCTTGACATATTATAACGTTTACTTGACATAAACGTTGGTGAAATTTGCATTGGTAGGTTGCGTGAGCTCGTTTACTTTTGTTATGTAAGTTACGTTACATAATGAATGAAATAAAGCAAAAAAAATATTCCCGTGAAAATGGTTGTACTTAATACAATAAGTAGATGATACATTAATGAAAATTTGGGGTTGTTATATGTTTATACCGATTTCACAAGCAAATTATATGATTCTTATAAGAACTTTCTTCGAATGAAACAATTGTAACCCGAAATTTTAACTACTATCAACTCTCCCACCTCCTTCTTTGGCCTGAATTCCAACTTCTTGTATGATTAACCTGGAAATGATGAAGATCCTAGGGACACTTCAACTTTTCCCACACCTTCTTTCTAAAGAGAACTACTTAGATTGAGAGATAATAGAGTGGAATAAGATGATTTTTGATAGAAAATGGGATGCTATGAACCTCCAATTCGTGCTCTATTTATAGTGTAGGATGGATGCATCAGTTGTGGGATTAGGAGAGTGAAAGGTTGCATAATCATTGTAATCATAATGATTTTGGAGATACTGCAGGAGAAGTGCGCCGCACTTGAGAATTTATGCGCCGCACTTGGTCTGAGAATTAAATTGCATTAACCCGCTTGCAAGTACGCCGCACTTGGTGGAAGTGCGCCGCACTTTTGGTCTTTTTCATTAAGTTTTCTTTCTAGATCCTTCTTTTGACGACCGTTAGTATATTTAACGAAATATCTTTGCGCTTTTAGTCTTTTTCGTCATTCTTGATCCTAAAACAATTATTACACCAACAAGCAACCAAACGTGCAATATTTCATGCATTAACATATATATTTCACATATTTTCGAGGGATATTTTATGTATATTTGGAGCGTTATCAAATCCCCTCATACTTAGCTTATTGCTTGCCCCCAAGCAATCAAAGCGAAAGTATTTCGTTCTATTAAAACAAATTAATGGTCACAAGCAAAGATAACGCGACAAAGCAACTCACGATTTTCATAGATAAGTTTATTTTCACACTCGCTTAATTCAATGAAAGGGATAGTAAACGGAAGTCACTCATACGTGCAGTCATGAAATGTTCAAATTACCATAGGCTTGTACAAGAAACTAAACTTCACCGACATGGCGTAAGCACCAAATTTAGACATCAAAAGATGTAATTTATTTAGTGATATTATTTTTATATTTGTTGAAAAAGGTTTATAATAAAATCATAATCCACCTTATCCGTAATGTAACA
>BQNB010051483.1:0-36216 GCA_026074375.1 Tanacetum coccineum | reverse complement strand
ACTTATGTGAAGACTTAAATGGTATGTGTTTATGCCTTGTTGGGAGCAAAGAGCAAAAATAAGTTGCTAGGAATGATAGTTAAAACTTAAGGGACTTAATGTGCTAATTGTTAAACTACATTATGCCTAGATAATCGTAGTTAAGAAAAATGCATAAGGTCTAGTAGTTCAGGGGGCATTTGTGTTAAACTCCCAAAGTTTAACCAGAAACACCTCCTTGCCCCATTCTTTTCAGTCAACACACACACCCATATTAAAAAAAATTCCCTCCATTGTTGCTAGCTCGAATCTCTTCAAAGACCATCATTAAGTCATTTTTAATCCTAAGGTATAGCTACAAATGTGTTCCTTACTCCCTAAACATCAGCTTCTCCAAAGAATTAGTGTGAATAACGTTTTTGGTCTTGAAAACCCTAGAACTTGATCTAGGGTTACTCGAAATCAAAAGTGGGTGAAACCCTAAATTGTTTGATGGGTTTTGTTCGTCTAGGGAGGCTAAAGACTCGCTTAGAACAATTTTGAATTTGGTTAGCATATGATTGTGTTTTGTTTAATTCTTGTTTGCGAAAATGTGGGAAAATATGTAGAAATAGATAAAGTTGATGGGTTTATGTTTTGTATATGTTAGAAACTATCCTTGTATGCATTAGAGGTGCTATACTCGTTGTTTAAACATAAATGAAACTTATGTATGAGATTTATGTGATTTTGACTTCATGTTGAATTTTGTGGCATATTCTTTGGTTAATTCATGCCTATATTGCTTCCTGTGTTGTTATGGGCCTCTAAGATCTTTGTTTAAGAGCAATGGTGTTGCATAAAATGATAAAGTTTATGATTTTAGATTATAAAGCGAATTAGGAACTATCAATAGGAGGAGAATTATTCTTACTTCAGGAGGCGAATTAATCCCCTCCTTTAAGAGGCAAATTAATTCCCTCTTGAGAAGGCGAATTATTTTTCTTAAAGAACCGAATCAGATATTTTGCTTAAGGAGGCGAATTAGATTTTTTATCTAAGGAGGCGAATTAATTTTCTTCTAAAGGAGGCGAATTATTTTATTTTCTTAAGTAGGCGAATTAGTCTTTCCACTTAAGGAGGCGAATTAGTCTTTCCATTTAAGGAGGAGAATTAATCTTACTACTTTAGGAGGTGAATTAGAATTTTCCCTTTAAGATGCGATTTAGATGTTTCTAGTAAGGAGGCGAATTAGATTTTTTCTCTTAAGGAGGCGAATTAGTCTTCTTAATTAAGGAGGAGAATTAATATGTTTCTTAAAGAGGCGAATTAGTTTTGCTTAGGTAGTCTCCTATGTGTGCTACATGTTTGCTTGTTTAAGTGTGCTTAGTCATTTATTAATAATCATAATCTGGATCTAAAATCAGTCAACATTAAACTGCTTGCCATATAGTGTCATATATAAACTTGGTTATATATATAAACTGTATTGGCAAACTCTTAGCAGAATCATGACTTTTAAAGCTCAACAAATTGAACTGGATAATGCCCTAGTTGCTCCAGAGAACCGTCATGTCATTGGTAAATGCAACATGAGGATTAACCCAGGAATGAAGCCAAAGGAACCTACTTATCAAGTAGCGTTGGATGCACTTGCTCTTACTACATGCTATCCCGTATTCCTTATCACTTCTGAAGTTCCAGTCATCTATATGCATCAGTTCTTGGCTACCGTCACCAAATACAAAGCATCATATCGATTTAACACCGATAACAAAAGGTTTTCTGTGAATGTTAGAGTATTCAGAGAAATTCTCAACATCTGTCCTAAGATTCCAGGTAAAGAATTTGATGAACCTCCATCTGAAGAGGAAGCACTATCATTCATTCGAGAACTTGGTCATTCTGGAGAGATCAAGTACATTACTGATGTGATTGTTGATCATCTGCACCAACCATGGAGAACCTTTGCATCAATCATCAATAAATGTCTCTGTAGAAAGGTAACTGGTCTTGATAAGATTTGACTTTCAAGAGTTCAAATCCTATGGGGAATGTACTACAAGAAGAATCTGGACTTTGTTGCTTTAATATGGGAGGACTTGGCTTACCATATTGATAATATAGATTCTAAGAAACAAGATAAGATGTTCTATCCTAGATTCACGAAGATTATCATTCATTACTTCCTCAAAAAAGATAAGTCTATCTCAATGAGAAACAGAACGTTCATGCACACTTCTCGTGATGATAGCTTACTGGGGACCATGAGATTCGTCTCCAGACATGAAGACGCCCACATATATATGGTGTTATTCTCCCTAAAGCAATGACAAATCAAGCCATGCTGGACTCTGTAGCATACAAGACTTATTATACAATTGCTTCAGGAGCTGAACCTCCAAAATCAAAGAAACCTAAAACAAAATCCGATTCAGCCATCTTATCTTAGGAAACCCCCTCCAAGAAGAAGCCTACCAAAGTTAAGAAAGATGTACCTTCCAAGAAGAAGCCAACTTCTAAACCTAAACCGACTAAGCAGAAGGCACATGTCAAGGCTAAAAGAGGCAAAGGTTTGAATGTACTCTCGGAAGTAGCTCTATCTAAAGCTGCTCAGCTCAAGGAGGCTACAAAACAAAGCAAGAAAGACTTTCATATCTCTCAAGCAAGTGGCTCAAGTGATGGAACTGATTTTCAATCAGGAGTTCCTGATGAGCAACATCACAAGACATCTGGTGCAGATGAAGGAACTAGTACTAAATGAGGGGTTTCTGATGTACCCAAATATGATTCTGAAAGTGATAAAGAGTCTTAGGGTGATAGTGAAGAAGATGATGATGATGATGAATATGATACTAAAGATGATGAGGGTAATGATGCTAGTGATGAGAATGATGATAATGATGACAGTGATGGTAATAATGATGATGATAAGGGTGATCATGGTAATGATGATGATGACAATGATGCTAATGATGATGATAACCAAGAAGATGATGACATGAATGATTATGATGAAGAGACTGATAGTGATAGAACTGAGTCAGACAGAATCAAGATTCTTGTTCTCAATCAGTCTACCATGGAATATTATGAAGAAGAAGAAGAAATGGTTGATGATGAAGAGAAGATGGATGAAGAAGATAATGAGGTCACTAAGGAACTATACAAAGAAGTGAACGTGAATTTGGGAAATAAAGATGCTGAAAAGACCATTGTTGATCAGGGTGGAGCAGATCAACAAAATGTTTCTCAAGAATCAGTGTATGAGCATGATAACACTCCAAATATACATAAAATATGTAGGATCCCGTAACACTTCACTTCATAGAATCAACCACGAAATCGGAACTAGAAATGAGAAAGAGAGTGAGTTGTTTAGAGAGAGAAACTAGAGAGAGAATTGAGAGAGAAAAGAGAAAAGAATTATTAGATAAATGAAACAACTAACTTTTCCAAGTGGAAAAGTTCCTTATATACCCCGACACTTAAAAGTGACGCGCGGGATATTTAACTAGGACCCGGGCTCGGGTTTTGCTTGGGATTAAACCCGAAACATATACAATATTAGATTAACTATCGAGCCCGATTCCCGATATTATCCTATTACAACATTAACTAATTAAAGACCGAAGCTCCATCGTAGAGTGACCGAACTTCCTTGTTCGACTCAATAAATTGAGGCTAACAATCTCCCCCGAAGTGAGGTCTTGAACACGGGAACGAGCTTCCTTTATTGACTCAATAAAATTGAGGCTAACAATCTTGCTTATGTTTATGTTTATGTCAAGAAAGAGTCAGAAAAGAAAAATAAAGAGTTTGATGTAGAGTTTGTATATCTTTGTCCTAGAGTGGTCGAATCTTGGCTTAACAACGTCTTTACATGTATTCTTGTATTTAATTAACTCACCACCACCCCAAACCCACCCAAATATATCCCATCCGTTTTTGTTTAACTTACACCCAAACTTCACAACCCATTAAACACCTCTTTGATAGTAATTCCTAGGTGCTTACGCCACAACGGTGGAGGTTTGATCCTTTATCAAGCTTATGGTAATTTATATGTTATGACACGTAATGAGTGTTAATTTTTTGTTTCCCGTATTGTTATAATTCGTTATACACCCGAGAGAAAGAGAGAATCCAAACACTTATGTGAGGTGCTAGTATATAATTTTCGTGCTTTTAATTACGAGGTCTAATTGGTTGTGTCATGAACTATCTTTTAAAAAAAGTAAGTTAAATGCTATCGATATTGCTATTGTCTAGGTAGAAAAGCCCATTTGCTTTAGGATAAGCAAGTATAGGGGTATTTGATGAGATGTCATTTTATATACTTTTTTGGGGTCATTTAACCCCCTAAATCATGCAAATATGCTTAAAATACGTGCTTAATAGTTTCTTTTTGTATTTTTAGCACTTGGATGGCTATTGAAGGAAATACACGTGACTTGGGCTCATTTTAGGAAGAAACAGACGAGATTATAAATCTACACCAAAGTCGATGAAGAAAAAGCATACAGACAGTGGAGACGACGTCGCAATTTCTTGCGACGACGTCAGAAGGCCTTAAAGACGGCGTCATGATCTTTGAGACGGTGTTAGAACGTAACCGACTTAATGAAACCCTAGAAGATTCAGCATATCGACGACGTCACAATTATAAAGCGACGTCGTCGCGATTGTTTTTCTATATATACAAACTCAGTTTTAGGGTTTAAAGTGTGGAACTTATAGGATTCGTTAGTCATACTTAAGGTACGAGTTTTATCAGGTTTTGGGTCAATTTTAGGGTTCTTAAACCCTCTTGTATAAACCCTAACTCCACATTTTAATCAAGTGAAGTTCTTCTATCTTTTTAATCTTTTAATATGTCTTATTGTTTGATTAATTGTTGTTCTTCGCTTTCTTATAGCATGCTAGGCTAAATTAATTAGTGTTTTCTTATGATTGCCTGAAACTTAGTTTGTAAATCCTTATTCTATTACTTCTTATTGATGAGTATGCGCGTTAAGCTTTAGAAAACTAGCTTCTTAATTGCTTGCGAAGACGTCTAGGGAAACGCGATTGTGTAGAAAGGATACCATCGGCAACAAACCATAAAACCTTTTCTTACAGTTCAGCACATTGAGTCGAATAGATCAAATTTTAATTACATTTTCTCCCCTTATTTTAAATAATAAACACTTAGTTTTTGAAATACCTTGTGATTAAAAATGGTCCTTTAAAAATCCGTGGAGAAAATATGGTCATCATGAATGGTTTGGAACATTTTGATAATGTATTGAATGACATTAGAATGGTCGTTGAAGATGTAACCAAGAACATAAAACTTTGTTTTTCGAAAAACTCCTCCACAAATAGGAACCAATTGAGAAATTGTTGTCTTTTTGAAAACATGTAGGGATGGAGTGTTGAACACACAAATTTTTTTGAAAGAATAGAAATGTCCATCGAGAAATTCTTGAAAAATCGTGTTCAACTTTTTGAAAAACCAAATGTTAGAGGACTTCTCTTCTAACGGTAAGGGTAAGCGCACTGAAACGTACACTTTCCTTTTTCTTGAGCTAAAACATTGAATGTCTTGTAAGAGCAGCTCAAGACCGAGAAAACTTATTTTCTCGTTGATAGGAATAAGATATAAACCTTCATTTATATGAAGTCCTGTTATGTACTGACAATTGCACATAAGCCCATTTAGAGAAAATTAGAATGACATGTTTGAAACTATTTGCAACTCTTTTTTTTTTTGTTACCCCCCCCTCGCTCGAACTTCATTAACACACCCTGTCAATGATAATCGACATTTCCTAAGGCACTTAAATGTTATCATACTAAGAGACATGTCGAGAAGAATCTTTTTGGAAATTTTCTGTTTTTCTGATTTTGTATTTGTATATATATACCTGTTGTCCTCAGCATTGCTATGTGAAGGTGGAATAGTAATTCCAACTCTTGTCGTGATGTAGCTGTCTTGTTTGCTTAAGGAACAACTTTTGGAACCAGCTTTGAACTTGACTGTTCATTGTTGTGGTCGTGAATTCCAAGTTCTGAACGGTTATGATCAGAAGTCATTTCCATGAAGACCGAGGCTTGATCTGCTGCGATCAAACGTCTTTTGAACATTGAGGAACGGGGCCTGAAGTGTTATTTTCAACAGACGCCATTGACATGAAGACCGAGGCTTGAACTGCTGTGTTCAAACGTCATTTTAAGTAGCTCATCTTTTGTGAAACCATTCTGGTACTGGTTTCTTAGGATATCAAAAATTTCAGCAACCACATCTAGAGATTTTCTTGCTTGTCATTGTATAGTGCCATTTGCATTTATGTTAATTCGTTGGAAGCATTTGACCATTGAAATGACGTACCGTGCACTTAAACCCAAAGTTTGTTAGGCATGCATGAAATATGAGGGATATCTACTATTGACCATGCGCTTTTCACAGTTAAGCCTTGTTTCGTGCTAAATGCGAATATCTTTCTAGTTAGGAACACATCTAAGACCAATCTCTTGAAAATTCTACCCGTGCGTTTCCAGCTAAGACAAGGTCTAGGAAGTCATTGTTTTCCTCAAGGACAGAGGTATTCTTTTTGTTGAGAACTATTTCCTATGGGTGGGGGATTCTGACTTCTGGTTTCTTAGATGAGCACTTGACTTTTCTATGGCACATATCTCTTTGTTGGGGGTTTGTTTATGGGATTTTGCGTCCTAATCTTTGCAAGGAAGACAGGATTACTTTGAGAGGTATTCTAAGGACGCAATTCTCATGATTTGCACTATAAAGGACTTTACTATGTGGACATTGCAAGTCATATGACTTCAAGAAAGGCTTTGTTTCTATGTCTCCCTAAGTGAACATCTTTGTTTGAAACCTACACACCTTTGAAGCTTGCCATTTTTTCCTAGGTTTTGGTTTGCAACCATAGTAGCAGTGTTGGGTAATCTAGCAGGATTAATCATAGCTAGTTTCCCATACACTTAATTTGTCTTTCTGAAGTTGTGGCACTTTTCCTTAGCTATCCTAGGGTAGATAGATATAACCATGTCATAAGAGCCTACTTTTTCCCTTGGTGATCTGATGAGTACACATGCTTTTGGGCAATTCCTAGAGTGGCCAAATGTGCAATCACATTGGTGTTTCGAACTTGCTTTTTTCCTAATCTGAGGCAAATTCTGTTGAGTGACTATTGTTATTTTTTTAAACAAACATCCCGACACATTAGTCTTTTATTAACCGACTGGTTCGTTGAAAAGTTTCTCATTTCATGAGAATTTGAAAAAGAGTCGGTTTTCCTAAAGACTGATGGATTTAGAATTCGTTTAGCATGTTGGTTGTCCGAACACAACAGATTGTTTTATCAAACCAGAGTTCCACAATGGCTTTCCTGCAAGTTCTCGGATGAGTTT
Source organism: Tanacetum coccineum (assembly GCA_026074375.1). Taxonomy (NCBI): domain Eukaryota; kingdom Viridiplantae; phylum Streptophyta; class Magnoliopsida; order Asterales; family Asteraceae; genus Tanacetum; species Tanacetum coccineum. The sequence continues at coordinate 28,845 of BQNB010051483.1, read as the reverse complement.
CTTAACTCACATATGAGCTATGCTGTCTTTGTCTTGCATTTGAGCTTTCAATCAATCTTGTATTTCATGATAATGTTCACGTTCTTTTTCGAAATAACATTTGGAAGCATTTCTTTGCAAACTGGGAGATTGTTTTTTCATCTGTTCTTTACATGTTGTAAAGAAAAGTTTTCAATAGTAATCGAGTGTTTTTTTCAAGTTAGACAAACCTCTTTAAAAGCTTATTATGAACGTGTCGTTATTAACAAGATTCAGTTTTGTTTCGAGAAGCTTATGTGCACGACATTCACTTTTTGACTTTATTGAAGATACATGCATTGTATATTCAGCATAAGCATTATAAATCAACAGAGAATGCAAATAAGAACATGTAAACATCTTTAGACACACACTCTTCAAGGAAGTAAGAACATTACCACATTAGAAAAATCACCATTTCCAGATTCAATTCGTCAACATCTTTTTCAGGGATTTAAACGTACCATAATCTTCATCATTTCCGTTTTAGAGTTCATGTTCAAGAAACGAAAGCTATCATTGTTGGATTTTTATGAAGAGGCATTAGAAATGTATTTATCAAAAGTTCCATTATCATAGAGCAGTGTTGGCACCACGAAAATAATTCACTAGTATGTTTAAAACCAAGTTTTGATCAACAATTTCCCTAAATTGATTGATGTTAAATTTCATTTTTCGTTAAAACTTGTCTACATTTACTAATGATTTTTGAAACGGGTAGAATGGCAACGTTTTTAGCAATTTTGGTTTTGTTCTAAACAAACGGTTTTCCTCCACATAGTCCCTTTCCCTAACTTCTTTTTGCGCGTTCCAACAAAAAAATACTCCATTGAGGTCCTTTAAAAATTTCATAACGACTAATCTGTCTAGTGTAGTCGTAGGTTTTCACTGTGTCTTTAATCTAATTTTGATCTACTCTCGTTATCAATATCTGGTCTCTTCCCTATCAGGGCAAATCTGTTTGACAGGATCAGAAGTATCAAATGGGATCTCATACAAACATGGTTTTTTAGATTGAGCTTTCTTGAGGTACCTAGGATTGGCAAAGGTTAGTCTACCATTATATGTCGCGCATTTGGGTGCTAACATATGAATGGTCTGAATTGACTGATTACGAGTATAAACAATTTCGTTCAAAACCTTTAACTGTTTCTCCATTTCAATCATCTTGTCAATATCTTTATCTTCCTTAACCTTTGAATGCCGAAGACCTTGTGTTCTCTTTGAGATAACCCTTCCATGTAACCTTGTTAAAAGACCTTTATGACAATTCATACCGGTTTCTGATTAAGATATTGAATTTTCATAGGCTTTAGTTTTCACCTTCATTAATTTCAATGTCTTTTAAGAGCGCTAATATCCTAGAGTTTCATTAAACTTCGTTTTTGAAGAATATCAATAATCAATCGTCCCGTCCATTAAATGCTTTTGTACTTCTCAACCATTCAGTTTGTGTCTGAAATGCAATCATATATCTATCCTGACAACTAATAGCCTCCCCCAGAGCCTATTGGTTTCAAATCAAGGTTTTATCTTTTTGCACCATTTTTTCCAATTCTTGAGTCAATGATGCGTTGCTTTCTTTAATGCTTTAATACCGGTTTTGTTTTCCTCCGTATCAAGAGTTAAATTAGCAATTAAATTAGCAAGCGCAGCACGCTCATCAACACATTCTGCAGCATTTTGATCAACCTGATTATCATTAGTACATATATTTGATGAATTCAAGAATTGACAATGCAATTCATCCTTCTCCAAAACATATAGTGTCCGTTAATGGATTCATGTTGCTCAGAATAGTTTCGTCTTCACATTGTATACCAATCATTTTCATCATGTTTTTGTAACCTGTTGCCCCCAATGGCTGACTAAGTAACTGGATTCTTCCAGTGTGAGAACCTCAGTCCTGAACTTTGCCATGTAACTGTAATGTGCTTCCAATTTCTGTTATCAATCTCTCATCTGATACAATCCCACTGCTGTGTTTCAATCCCAGAACTTGTAAACCGATGATTGAACCTCTGAACCTTGCACTGTTGAATCTGCAACTTGTCTTTCACTCAACTTATTCAAACGTCATCTTAAGCACTTCTCATGACTTGCTCTTAGTCTATTATACATGCTCATGGAGTTCGATGTTCTGGATGATAGTTTCCTGAATAGTATGAGCCTGTCAAAAATTAGGTAATCACTCTCTTAAGAATTCTATTACTTCTCGATCAGGATGAAAGATCATGAATAAATATTCGAGAGGCTAAACAAGTCAAGTAATGAATCCTTCAAACTGTACTTTGAACACACTTAGAGCGGATTGTGGAATCCATCTCGTGAAGTGGTCTGCATTGAGAATGTTTTCTAGAAGTATTCAAGTGTTGAAGATAACTGAAACTGAAGGTTCTGACACTATCAATCACCAAAGAGTTGTGCAAAGCTGGTGAACAATAATATTCTCTTTTTCCGAGAGTGAGTGGTTGATTTAAGTCATTAATTTGTTCAAGAGTTTTCATTGAAAATCTTTGCTTGCAATCTGCAGTTTTCTGTATCTCTCTCTGGTTCCTCTAAAACTAGAACCCGGAGATGAAGTACCTTTGTTCCCATTTTATCGTGAATTATGAAGTTGAAAATTTGTGTTGGTATCTTGAATTGGATATGAAGTGAATGAGGTTGTGGCTTTGAATACAATAGACGTTTCACGGGGAAAAAATTATTTTTTTTTTTTTACAAGTCTATGATAAGGACAAACGCGATAAAAATTAACTGGATTTTACAAAATCAAGTAGAAAACCGAGAATGATTCTGATTCGGAATCAGCCGCCAATGTTAAATTGTCTAAAAACAGATAATTGTCTGGCTAGGGTTACAGCTGTTTGTTTCAATAGGCTCACCAAGCTGAAACGGGCCTAAAAATACAGATGGGCCGTGAGCTAGAACAAAAACAAGTCTAACACAAATTCCAAAAATATGAAAAATGTCAATAACTCATAGTAAACAAGCTTTTTGGGCCTTGAAAAATCCTTAACCAGCTAAAAGGTGGTTACAGCGTGATCCGTCTCGTTTTTCTCTTCGATTTGAGAGTACACTGGGCCTGAAAACTAGAGCTACGGATCAAAATTATTGCAGTTTTACCGAAACCCTTTACTCACAAAAGATTTCTAGACAAAACGCAATGCTATCTTTAACCAAAACGCAGTGACTTTTGAATCAAAACGCAATGAACTTTATCAAAACGCAGTGGTTGAGATTTGGTCAAAACGCAATGGTCAAAACGCAATGATCAAAACGCAATGGTCAAAACGCAATGAAATTTTGTCAAAACGCAATGAAATTTTGGTCAAAACGCAATGAAATTTTGGTCAAAACGCAATGAAATTTGGTCAAAACGCAATGAAATTTAGTCAAAACGCAATAAAATTTGGTCAAAACGCAATGAAATTTGGTGAAAACGCAATGAAATTTCTTCAAAACGAAATGAAATTTCTTCAAAACGCAACCTGCAATCAAAACGCAATGAACCAAAACGCAACCAATGTCAAAATGCAACCAATAAAAAATAAAACGCAACAAGAATAAAATCAAAACGTAACATGAATTTTGCCAGAGTCAAAACGCAACGACGAAATATACGACTTTTTCTTCAAGAAAAACGCCTAAAAAAATCACCCTTTTTGCCCTTTAACTTGATTTCTCTTGCACAATTTATCTACCTTATGCATAGATCATGCTTAATAACATAAAAAACATTCACACATCAAGCACACAAAAATTTCGGTTTGATTTATTTAAGGACTTCTTTTTAACCACGAATTTGATCTTGTTTAACCACACGAATCAACCACGAATCTACACGTAGCTCTGATGCCAATTGTAGGATCCCGTAATACTTCACTTCATAGAATCAACCATGAAATCGGAACTAGAAATGAGAAAGAGAGTGAGTTGTTTATAGAGAGAAACTAGAGAGAGAATTGAGAGAGAAAAGAGAAAAGAATTATTAGATAAATGAAACAACTAACTTTTCCAAGTGGAAAAGTTCCTTAGTAACCCCACACTATAAAATGACGCGCGTGATATTTAACTAGGACCGGCTCGGGTTGGCTTGGGATAAAACCCGAAACTATACGAAAATTATAAACTATCGATCCCGATATCCCGATTTATACTATTACAACATTAACTAATAAACGACCGAAGCTCCATCGTAGAGTAATAACCGAACTTCCTAGTTCGAACTCAATAAATTTAGGCTAACAAAATATCCCGTCGAAAATACATTATATATATAGGTGTTTAACGGTGCATGAAATATTGCAAAGTTCGGTTGTTTGTTGTATAATATTCATTTCAGGACCAAAAGTGAAAAAAGGCCTAAGACAGCAAAGAAATACGTTAAATGCAAAACGTCGTTATATGAAGAAATCAGAAGATGAATCAAGAAGAATAATAAACGTAGGCCAAAGTTGCAGCGCACAATTCTTTTATGTGAGGCGTAACTTCACAACGAAAATAAATACCATATAATTAAACACCAAGGTACTACGCACATTTTATATGTACGACGCCCCAATCCCTGCAGTACTCTACAACATAGCCCAAAATCATAATGATTGCAATATTGTGCAAAAACCTTTTACTCCCCTAATTTCTCCAACTGAAGCACCATTTTTACCTATAAATAGGCTACGAAATTCAGGGCTAAGAGCATCTCATTCTTCATTATAATCATCTACAACACACACATCTCATCTTTGATCAAGAATAGTAGTTAGGAAAGTGTTCTGGTAGAATTATTAAAGAATCACCTTGTTCTTCATCATATTCCGGGTTATATCGAGAGAAGGTTGTGGTTTTATCTCACAAGGTTGTGTAAGAAGTTATTAATTGGTTGAATTTCTAGTTTTTAGAGTTATTGTTTCGATGAGAAAACTCTCGAGAATCAATATATTTTGCTATTGAGTTTGGTATAAACACGTTTCCCTACTTTTATATTATGAATTCTAAATTGCTCATGCTTGCTATATGTTTTGAAGTAGTTTAACAAGTTGGTTTGGAGATCATGAAGAGGAATTATGGATTAAACATGGATAAAACCTAATAAATTTTAGAAACTATCAATATGAACTTGGGAGATGTTTTTACACTTGGACTTATTAATCATCATTTGATCATCATTCTAGTCCGGATATAGGTCGAAAGACTCTGGCTAAATGCTTGATTTCCAAGTTGTTTGTCTATGACAACTAGATGCTAGCCTTGTGAGGATTGGCTAACAAAATGATCATTAACCAAGGGTAAAAGGGTTTAACGCTTAACCTCATGTCTAACAAACTTGGTTAAGAAAGTCCATATTCTTATTTTCCAAACTTGAATCAAACTTAAAGCATTTTTGTAATCAAAAGTAAAGGCCGAAAGGATTTTTGATTATAATAAATAGACAATCGTTTTAGTAAAACTACCCGTTTCCATTAATCGATTATACTTTAATTCTTGAACCCGTTATCCATCTAGGTTTATCCATATTTATTCTCGTTCCCCTAAACAAACATCATTTTACATCTTGAAGTACCTTGAAATCTTTAGATCCATGACAGTCTAAAAATTTACCCCCCTTTCGTAATATAATCGACCCTTTCTAAGAATTACCAATCCCGTGGAACGACCTGGTCTTACCCTAAACCTATACTATAAACGGGGGTTTATACTTTACCCTGAGTTAGTTAGGAAGATTGGAAAAACTAGTATTATGAAATTTAAGCATTAATAACACATCAAAGTTTTTGGCGCCTCTGCCAGGGATTGATTTCATTCTTAAATAAGTCATTTTTATATTACAAACCTAAAATTTTCAAAATCGCCGTACAGTTTTCTGGCAAACTGAACCCATTTTTTTTACAGAAAGTGTGCCGCACATAACCATTGTGCACTAATTTTCCTGCCAAACTCAGAAGTTAAACTCGTACTTTTATCATACGCCGCACACTGTTTCCCTTTTCAACAAATAGAACCATTTTTCAAAGGAAAGAAACATCAAAACCAAAACCCCAAAACCCATAAGCTGTAAATTGACCATTTGAAATGTAGAATTTATTCCTTGTGTTCATAATAGTCAAAATCTTGTATTGTCGTAATTCGTACATTAAAATGAAAAAAACCAAAAAGAACTATTTGATAGCTTGCTTATTTAATTTTTAAATGCATGTGTATATCTCTTATTTGCTAAGTGTTGCTTATTTGACTTTGATATCATACTAAATAAATGTAAAAATAAAAACTTAAAAAGAATTAAAAAATTTTGTTTGATGATTAATGTGCTTAAAAAACTAGTTATTTGGCTATATTAAAATTGTTTAAAAACCATAATATCTCAGAAAGAAAAACGACCGACTTTTTTCTAAAGTGCACCGCACTTTCTGGGCTGAAACTAAACAAAATGCATGTTTCTTCGTTTTTGAACGAGAATTGCTTAAACTTAAAAATACTATCTATTTATTGATGATATGTAAATGTAAAAAGGTATTGTTATTTGTTTTAACTAACCCACTAATGTTTGTTTTAATGTTATCAATATAATTTAAATGATTTATGGATCCAAATTCGATCATGGAAAAAATTGCTTAGGAGAAACGCTTTGTAATTTTGAGTGATAGATTGAAGGAACTGGAGACTCAGAATTCTTCAGAATTTCAAGACTAGCACTGCAAACATGGACAAATTTATAGGCTATGGTCTATTACCCATATGGATACTGAAGAAGTAGCGATAGATTCGTCAGCTCCTTGTTACGTTAGATGGCTTGGAAGCTTATTATGGAGGGATTTAATTCTGGAGTAAAGGTAGAACATGATCTCAAATGAATATGCCAGTAAAGTTATGCATGAACATGAAGTTAAAAAGAGAAACAAAGTGGTTAAAAAGTAACTCATTGTTGCACTAAAGAGGTGAAATCTACATTGTAAGTTTATTACACCCAGAAGGAAGATAATGTTGAACCTGGGGTGATTTTTTGGTAAGATCATTCTATGCATGACTCAAATCAATTACTAATTTTAGGGTTGAACTGTCACAATATACCTGATAATGATCCAATCTATGAAGAAAACAACATGAAAAGAAAGAGCAATGAGATTGGGACCATTTTGCTTGATTTTAACATAGATAATAAACCTGTGTTGGGTGAGAGGAAGCACTCCGCCAATTTGTTATGCAAATTGGGAAAGATGTTGTAATAAGAAGCGGGCAATGGAAAACCTAACTTTTTTTCTATCAAGATATAGACATCTCATCAGTTGGAGTCATTTATCTCAAGAAGAAGCATCTAAAGAAGCAATAACGATCGAGAATACCCAAAAGTTTAGCCGGTTATAGAGGCTGAAGGCTATAAAATCGGACAATGGCTTATCATGAAAAAATACAAGCAAATCTCGATGAAGTTTTGGAAAGACAAGGATGGAGTTAGAAGGAAAATTGTAAAGGAAGAAGAGGTAACAGTAAAAAGGAATAAGGTGAGCATTAAAAGAAAAAGACAGACCCCGATCATTCATAATTTCCCCATAAGACTGGAAGACAGGTTAACAAAAATGCGTTAGCATATACTGGGTCGATATACACATGTCGTAACCTTTAATCACTATTCACACTTCATTATGATGACCAGAGAAGAATACGATGAAATGAATATAGACAGAACTTTAGAGAGAAGTTAGAGAGAGAAATGTAGAGAGAAAGAAAAAGATGGATGATAACTGCCAAATTACAAAATGAAGAATTAACAATAGTTCAACACCCCTCCCATACTTTGGAGAGGGGGTATTTATACTTATACCAAGAGGCTTTCATGCCATGGAATTTCTACGGGCCGGGCTCGGTATTACTTGGGCTTTCCCCATACACGTGACCTGTTAGATTACATTTTTAAGGAGCCCCTTTACCCTTGTAGCCTATTACAAAAACATTAAAATTAATTAAGTGACCGAGACCTAATATAAATAACGAACTTCAATTGTTCGATCTCAATATAATTTGAAGGCTAACAAGTCGCCCCCGAAGTGATTTCATTGCGAATCACTCCTTCGTGAGTATCAATGAGATTGCTGTTGTCCGTGAGCTCTTATGATCTTTGTCTCTGACTACGTTGTAGGCTTGTTCCTTCATGAGCTTGTGATCTTGATCTTAGCCTTTGTTCATTGTCCTTTGGACTTGTGTCTTTTGTCCGAGATCGTTAAATCTTCCCTTGCTTGTCTGATCATCTTTCCATCCTTGCGATCCTTGTGTCTTGACCAACATGCACATCCTTTTCATCATCTTGAAAGCTTGCTAACAATCTCCCTGATAGACTTGATATCTTTTGAAGGAAATCCTTGGTATCTTATCAATTTGTGCGGAAGTCTTGTCTTTTAAATTCCTTGAGCTTTCAAGATTTCTTAAATCTTATGCTTAAAGTATGTCTTTGTAGAGTTGAGCATGAGCATTGTCTGGTAATAATTCGACTCCACTAGCATTAGGCATCACCATCTCATCTTTATGTATCCTGAAATAAAACAGTTAGCAATAAAGCGTGTGGACGAATATGGCTTTGTCATTCATCCGGATTTGGTTAGATTACCCTCCGGTTCTGTAGGACCGTTTTACAGTATAAATACTATACCTGTGATCAGGTAGATTCAAATAATCATCCTGACAGGTTCCAGCTCAAAAGCCTAGGATCTTCTAACACAGATGTATTAGATTCACCCATGCCTTGCTGTTCCTCATTAACCGAACGTCTCAAAGCAGACAACACGGTGCGAGTGAATCAGATAGTTACTAATCGTTCTGTTTAAGGAAGCCGTCAATTCATTTCCTGGAACAAGTTTGATTCACATTGAATCGCACCATCATTTCTTTCCAGTTGACACAAGTTTGATTCATATAGAATCTCGCAAGTCACCTACCAAGAGCTTGTTTGATGCTGGCTCAAGCAGGATTTCCATCTTCATTGTGAGTATATAAGTATCACTCGGATGTTCTGGCAAAATCACAAGGATAATGCGTAGGACTCTTGTTAACATCTTGTGAACTTAATGATGTTCAACAAGTGTTTGTCATTGAAGGTGTCCTAATGATATTTATTTGATGATCTCTTGGCTCTAGACTCGATTAGTGCATTTTGGTTTTTCGTAATCGGAGGCTGGAGCAGACTGCCACCTATTCAATATTAACTAACTCTTAGTGAGAAAGTCAATAGAAGTCATGTGTATCTCCGTGACAAATGAGACAAGTTTCTTTTGAGAGAAACCCGAATGGATGGGAAGGGTTGTGCATTGCATCACTGGGTCCATGATGTCGTCTTCAATGTCAGCAATCAACATTGTGATTCTGACAGCATATGTATTGACCCCGGTTTCTGCCTAATTGTTTGGAGGGCTTTATGTCTTTTCAACGCCTTTATCCATACTTTCTTTTTAATTCTTCAACCCCTTCAATGCTTACCAAGACGTCATTACTAAAACACCATAGTTGTGAGATAGTTGTCCAGTGTTAGCTCAATCTTATCGGCATTCTTCCTTATACACAGATACATTCATCTCCAATCCTACCTAAGGACTGCTATTTCTAACTAGGAGTGGTCCCTTGTGTATATCCTCCGGTCCTGGTATGGATCATAATACAAATAACCTGAACCTTACCACCTAATGATTTTCAGAGTATTCTTCTGTTAAATAAGATGTTGTAGGGTATGAGATCGTAACCATAAAACCTTTTCTGAAGAGTATCAAGCACTTTGAGTCTTTTAGAATCACATTTTAATTACATTTCTCCCCATATTTTAAATACTAAGTCACTTAGATTTTGAAATACTGTGTGATTAAATTTGTCTTGAAAAGGCCATGGGGAAAAACGTTTACTTAGCATGAATTATATGGAACATTATCTTGCTCCCCCTCAATTTTACATATGTTTGACACCAAAAAAATGATACCAAATTGTAAAAAGAATATAAAATTGAGGTTGAACACTTAGTCCTCTTATACTCTATCGTTCTATTGAATTTGGTCATTATTATCTTGTTGTTATAAGAGACTTTTTGGGATGGTTTGGAATACATAAGAATGGTCGAGAGATGATGTAGTCCAAACTCATGTAAACTTTGTTTTTTTCCGAAAAACACCCCCTTGAAAGATGGATTTTTGAACCACAAGAGAACTAAAGCAAACAATTTGAAAGATTATGAATTGTCATTTTTTTTTAGTGAGAAATTTCTGAAAAATTTTTGTTCAACTTTTTGAAAAACCAGATGAAGAGGACTTCTCCCGTCAAACGCTAAAGGGTAATGCGCACTGAAGCGTACACTATCCTTGTTCTTGAGCTAAAAACATTGAATGTTCTTGTAAGAACAGCTCAAGACCGAGAACGTTAATTTTCTCCGTTGTGAGGATAGAGATAAAAACTTTCCTTTATTTGAATGCCGGGTGATGTACTAGATATTTGCACATAAGCCATTAAGAAAACATAGAAATGACATGTTTTGAAAGCATTTGAAACTCCGTTTCGAAACTTCAATTACACCCCCTGTCTATATTAATCAACATTTCTAGGTACGTAAATGTTATCGATTCCAAGAGACATGTTGAGAATATTCTTTTTGTGAAACATTTTCTGATTTTTTGATTTTGTATTTTCTTTTTGAAATTTTATATTTTTGTATTTTTCTATTTTGAAATTTTATATACCATGTTGATGGGTTGATGAAGATATCGAAGCAGATTCTTTTGTCAGAACCTCCAAGTTCGCTGGAGTCAAACAGCTCATACTAATTCAACTGACGATATACTGAAACCTTTCTTCGGGAAAGCATTAGTAAAACTGTAGCCAATTGGTATTCAGTTCCTTACAAAGTACAATTCAAATTATACCATTTTCAACTTTCCTGTTTCTTTGATGAAATGATACCGATTAGAATGGCTTGGTAACGGGAATGCAGTACGAGGGTTGCCTGAGATTGCTGATGGCTTACTGAGAATCGCAATACAACAGTATTTGTTGTAGTTTGAAGCCAAAAACTTGAAGCTAAAGGCTTTGTCCGCATCCACGATTACTTGAGCATAACTTGCAAGTAACGCAAAAAAAAGACTATTCAATCCAGCCTCTGCTTATGACATTGCAGTACAAATCCTGTTCTTTGACATCCATCTGTGACTAACTTATCACCTAGGAATCTGTATTCCTCCAGAATTGCTTTTGCGAGATCAAGGCAACACGGCATGATCGGCATCTTAAATAGCTGTATATCAAAAGCCAGAAACCCTTCGGATACCAAGTCCCATTGTGAAAGGTACCTCTTTAAGTATCAAAAGTACCTTTAAACCTCTTTGAGGTGTTTTTTTTTTAGTCGGGTCTTAGGGCTTGATCTCTTGCATAATAACATACAACTTAGCACTAGATGGTCCAGGTCCACTAGATGTCAGATAGCTTTTGAGTTGACCTCGATTTTGCTCACAAAGATAGTCTGTTTGTCTACGGGTCACCACACAAGTCTGCATCTAATTTAAGTTTCGTAGTCTTGTGTACCAATGGCATATTGTCCTTTTCCATACCATTTTTTTTTAGAATCACTAAAGTATATTTGGTCCTGATTGATAAAAAATACCTCGTTGGGATTGGATTTGGATCAGAAGTCCAAAAAAGAATTTGCATAATCCCCCATTAGAGGACATCTCAAATCTATCATGCATTAATTTTCTAAAACGTTTTGAAAATTTAGGGTTTGTGGAACCAAAAAAATGTCATCAACGTAAATTGCACAAGTATGAATTCCTCCCCGATTTTAATCCCGTGGATAACTCGGTTGCAATGATACCTTTAGCAAAACGCTTTGGATATCAGGAAATTTGAGAGTTCATCATACCATGCTCTCGGAGCTTGTTTTAACCATATAGTGCTTTCCTTAGAACGTAAAAACTTTGTCTGGATAAAATGATCAGGCATCAGCAAACAATCCGTCTGGTTGTGCAACATAAACCTCCACTTTTCAATGGACCATTAAGAAATGCCGTTTTCCACGTCATACGGTAATAGGAAATACTTGTGTGCAGCATTTGGGACAAAGGATCCTGAGCAGCCTCCAAGCGAGCAACTGGAGCAAATGATATCGTCGAAATCAATACCCTCTTCCTGAGCATAACCCTTGCTACAAGGTCAGTGCTTTGTTGTGAATTAACAGTTTGGTCTTCATCCTTTTGTATTTTCATAACACTTTAAGTTGATTACGATCTTCCAAAAAGGTTTGTTCCAACGAGTTCCCAGACTTGTAGTCTGTCAAACTGATGAAGTTCATCTATGCATTGCTTCTATCCTGCTGAATCACAAGCCATTGCCTCCTTAATGTTTTTCGTTCAACAATACTCACGTGATTGCGAGACATACAACATTTCCAGGATCGGTTGTAAGTTTGTCGCTTTGTTTTGCACTGGCTTGGATTATTCTACGAAAACTTGAGGTTAAGGGTTAGATTCTTTTTTCCATCGGTATTCAGAAATTTGAGGTTGAAAGAAGGTATGCACATGGTTTGAAATACCATTATTGCTGTAGGAAGACTCAGCAATTTCTTGTACCCAGTGTACAGAATAGGATTGGTAAATTCTGCTTGATCAACGTTGTATTTCCCTCCTCAGGCATGAGCATTGTAGGAGAGTGATGGTTCTGATGTAGGTTGAATGTTCCTTGAAAGGGTGTGTGTCTTGATGAACAAATTATCAAGTGGGAGAAGATATAGCATGTTGACACTATAAGTACCATCATTGATAAATTCATCGTACAAAGGACCAAAAAGAAGATGCCCAACTCCTGTTGTGATGGAACTGCTTGTTATTCTGCTGAAGGATAAAATTTTGTAGTTTCTGGTGCTGGGTCAGGTTGTCATATATCTGACGCCTTTTGTCGTTGGGGAACGAGGCCTGAAGTGTCATTAGCAACAGACGTCTCTTGCATGTCCTTTTTTGATTTCAAATCAAATCTTAGATGATGGATTCAACTATCAACCTTGTTCTTTGTTTTGTAGTCACGATATCGCCATCGACTGAGTGGAGTATCCCACCAAAATGCATGAATCCCCTTTTCTTATCAGCTTTGTCCAAATTTTCACTATCCTCTTTTTAATTAACAGGTCAGACCAAAGAGTAAAGGTGCTTAATTGAGGGTTTTCTTCATTAATGATGTATATTGCCGTTTTCCATGAGTTTAGATGATTATATGATCTTTTTGATATAGCATGCAGTTGCGATAGCCTACAGCCCAAACGAATAAAGAAGTTTAAAGCTGAAAGCATCGTTCGAGCAGCCTCAACTTATGCGGTTTCTCTTTCGACAAAACGCCCGTTTCTTTTCAGAAGTTGTTCAGAGGAGTAGAGGGTTTGATGCTCCTTCCTTCTTCTTTAAAGAATGCATTAAGTGTCTTGTTAAGAACTCAGTGCCTATGTCATGCGAACCAGAATTACTAGGCTTGAAGATTTGTTGGATCATCATGAGAAAGTCTTTTAAAACTTCTGGTGTTTCATCCTTGGAACGTAGAAAGAGTGTCCAAGTATATCTTGAGTAGTCATCGACAATTACCAGAATATATTTCTTCCCATTGATGCTAGCAACCCGCATTGGACCACATAAGTCCATGTGAAGCAAATTCAACCGACCTTTTGAACTTGGAACAGACTTTGACTTGAATGAGATTCGTTTTGCTTTACACTCACTTCACAAGAGAACAAGTTGATCCTTGACATACTTCAGTTTTGGTAAACCAATCATATATCTTTTCTTTGAAAGCAAGTTTGATGTATGTCGAAAGTTGAGATGAGAAAGTCCTTCGATGCAATAACCATGCTTGAGTTGGTGAGTGAAAAGCCGGAGACAGATTTGAGCTGATGAGGTTGTTTCTTGAAGGGATATTGTATAAGAGATCAAGATCCACATTACCGGATAGTAAGTCGTTTCTGAAGATCTCTAACAAAACCCTAGATTTCCGAAATGACAGACCTCTAAATCCGCATCACAAATTGACCAACTGAGAAAAGATTGTGATTGAGACCTTCGATGTAGTAAACTCTTTTGATCATGATGTGTCCTTGAACCAAATCTCCATAACCAAGAATTAGAGCAAATTGATCATTGCCAAAACAAACGGTACCCAAGTATTTTTCAATAAAATTGCACAGCAGTGGATACATTGCCCTCATATGCAGTGCATCCAGAAGTCAACTATGGATAGGATGAGTTTGAACAATCTGCAAGAGGAAGTAGAGGACGATGGAACACATTGACAGATAGATCCTAAAGTGTTTGTGAGTTTCAATGAATTAGGTTATCCTAGATGTATTATCTATGGCAAAACTAACTCTTTTTAGGCACAAACTTTCAATTCCATACATAGGTACCCATTTCTTTTGTATCTTAGGAACCCATTTCTTCTGTGTTTTAGGAACCCATTTGTATGTTGATGGGCATTGTTGTGCTATCCACCATTTCCACGCCTTACTCATTTTCTTATATAGCATCCTATAGTAACTCTTGGAACTTGTGATAGTGGATTCTGATGCAACTGTTTTCTTATGGGGTGTTTGCAACAATTTTGTTTCGCTTGATTTTGGTTTCCTCTAGTACAAATAGCACAACATTAGGCTTCTTAGTTCTAGCATTCACGTCTTTCAAGAATTTAGAAACACACTGTCATCATGAGTCGAATTAAACCACACATTTTCCACAAGTACACAAACAACATTAGCAATTCGAAAGTTCTGGAATTTTAAAAAAATACTGTCATTACACGCTGTTTACAGACTTTGTTTTATTAGAAATACTAGAATCCAGGTGTTGTTCTTCACTTCAGTCTTCTTAAGCTTCGTCGCATGACTATGTGATGGGCACGACCTTATGCTTTTCATTTTTGATGCTCCTAGGCTTTGGCTGCTAACATTAGTTTTTGATGATCTACTCCTTTAGATGTAGAAGCAGCGAGGAATTAGTATTCCTAAAAGTCTGATTCAACTGTGTTTCTCTATTTGTGTGGTACTACTTGCATGCGATACATCTGGTTTTAATCACAGTTTTGTGTTTCTTACAGCTTGCATTGCTGTCTTAGGTAAATTTTGTAGAGTGACTGGTTTTGATAAACCCCTCTTAACTCATTAGTTTTTTGGAAGCGGCTTTTTTTCTTGCAAAAAATTTTCTCTTCAAGAGAGTCTGAAAGGAGCCGGTTTTCCTAAAACTGATGTTTTGGAATCCTTTGAGCATTTGGTTGTCGAACAACAGATGGTTTATCAAACTTAGTGTCTACAGATTTTCCCTTGCATTTTTTCAACGAGTTTTTCAACTCACTTATTGCCATGTCTTGTCTTGCAGTTTGAGCTTTCGAAATCTTGTATTTCAACATATAGTGACATGTTCTTTTCGAAATACATTTGACTGCCTTTCTTTGGCAAACTGTGTCAATTTTCAGTTTTACTTGAAACATTCTTGAAATAGAGATTTTCAAGAGAAATTGAGTGTTTTTATAATCTAGCAAAACGCTGTATAGCTCAGTGTAAATCTCTATACTTACAAAAATCCAGTTTGTTCAGAAAGCTTTTTGTGCAAGACAGTCACATTCCATAACTTATGAATGATATAAGCATTGTAATTCAGTGATCTCATCTAAATCAATAAGGTTAGCAAATAAGGAACACATACCATCTTTAGACAGAACTCATTCTTAGCAAAACATAACATACATGTTGGAAAATTTCACTTATCAGAATTCAAGTTCATCACGTTCATCTTCAAGAGATTCAATCTACTTTAAAATATGCATGCAAATTCTTGCTTTTGTTTTTTTAAGTTCATGTATAATAACGCGAGACTATCATTCTGGAGTCTTAAGGGCAAGGGGCACAAACATTTCTTAACTTAATATTTCCTTAATCTTGTGCTGTTGGGTGTCGAAGATAAAGAAGGTCGTTTGAATGTTTAAACCATGCTTGATTGAAACGAGTTTGTTCAATGATTAATGTTGTTTGTCCATGACAATTATATGCTTGTCTACTTTTGCTTATTGATTTAGACACTGGTAAGAAATCTATGTTTTTGAAAACATTTGGTTTTGTTTTTACAAATGATTTTCTCCACATTTTCTTTCTTATTGCATTTGCCTGTGCTAACTGAATTTCATAATGCTGGGCTGGGGTTTTGAAAATTTTCATAAAGTCCTATTAAACTTCGTGTAGTCCAAATGGTTTTACTAAGTCTTTTAATCAATTTAATTAACGACCCCTCATTCAAGAGTCCAGAATCTCTTCTCTATCCAGGGAAGAGTCTGTTGCATGATCAATTGTCTTGAGTGATCACATACAAACCTGGGGTGCTCATCGTTTGAGCCTTTTTGAGGTACACTTGGATTGGCAGGTAGGGTCTTCCATTAAATGTAGGGCATTTGGGTGGCTAAACATATGAATGGTTGGATTTGATTACTCCTTTTGTTTGTAAACAATTTCATTCAAAAACTTTAATTGGTTTTCCATTGAAACTATTTTGTCAATATCTTTCCTCTTCCTTAAGTTTCAGATCCGATATTTACCTTTGTTTTCTCTTGACAAGGACCTTCGTAATGTGACCTAGTTAAAAGACTCTTTTGACTAATTCCTCGTGTTTTGCTTGGACAACAAGATTTCGTAGGCCTTAACTTTTTAAACCGTCTTTATGACATGTCCTTTTGAGCTAATAGTCCTAGTGGTTTCATTTAACTTACGTCAAGTTGGTCATAGTCAACTGTAAAGATATTTATCTTTTTGAGCTAATAGTCCTAGAGTTTCATTTAACCTTCGTTCAAGTTTGTCATAGTCAACCGTACGATCATTAAAGGCCTGGAACCTTACTAGTTTCCGCAAGAATAGATTTGCACTCAGTTAACTCTTGAGTCAATGTTGCATTTGCTTTCTTTAATTGCTTTTGAATCTTTTTATTTTCATCGACATCAAGCTTTAAATTAGCAATTAAATTAGCAAGTGCAACACGCTCATCATCACATTCTACATCATTTTGGTCATCCTGAATATCATTATCACACATATCCGATGAGTCAGGAGTGACATTACTATCACCTGTTTCCACTGCACATATGGTACTAATGGATTCAGATTGGTCAAAATGTTGTATGTCATTGGCAAACACATTATCATCAATATCGTATTGTACTTGTTCTAATGGCTCAGCGTCTGTGCCTGAGTCTGCATTAGGAACCTCCTGAATCTTTGCCATGTAACTGTAATGTGCTTCCAACTCTTGTTCATCAATCTCTTCATCCGTGTCTGCTAGCCAGTCAGATTGCTCTGCTTGAAGTTGAACACCTTTCTCAGCTTGTTTACACATCAACATCTTTTCCTTGTGATACGTGGAGTCTTTAACCTGTTTTGGCTTTCTGCATTCCTTAGCATAATGACCAAATTCCTTGCAGTTAAAACACTGTATCCCAGACTGTTGCACTACTGGACCACCTACAGTTTCCCTAGCCCCAACAATATTCACTGCCCTCTGATTCCTAAACTGTCCAGTCTGATTGTCATTCTTGTACATTGGAGTAGTATCCACATTCTTGTTTCTGGTGTTTGAGGAAGTTCTGAGGTTGTTGTTGGTAGGTTTGTAGAGTTTCTTGAAGTACTTTGCAATGAGAGCCAAATTTTTCTGCATGTCTTTATCCCTCTGAGCTTGTTCAGGATCACTGTCTTCTTCAGAAGCTGACTCAGATGGTGGTGTGATTGGTTTGGCTATCTCTTTGCCTTTGTATCTTGTAGTTGCATGAGATCTGGTTGGAAGTGAAGCTTTTGATGTTGGTGCATATGATTTGTGAGACTTTGATGATTGATAATAAGGGTCTTGAAGTGTTTGAGCAGTAGCAACAAGTGCTAATGGGTTAGCATTCTTGGCCATTCTTTCAGCACGGAGTTCATTAACTTCCTTTTGGTATTGTTTCAGAATGTCAAAGAGTTTGTGATATGAAACTTCATCCAACTTGTGTTGTTGCTTGACAATTGTTACAAATCTTGACCATTCTGGTTGAAGTTGTTGAAGAAATTGAACATTGACTTGCATCGTAGCAACTGTCAAATTGTTTCTGATCATTTCATTCATCATCTTGTAGAATCTTGTGTAGTAAGACTCAATTGTTTCTCCATCGTGAGAGGTGAATTGACCAAACTCCCAAAATAAGTTTGTCTTGACATCTTGAATATTGAGTGATTCACCTTGTTGTAGCCTTTCGATGGCTTCCCACATTTCTTGAGCTGTCTGACATGCATCAACAGTTGAGTATATTTCATCTCCAATTCCAGTCAATATCAAATGAATCGCTTCTTTTTCTGATTCAAAATGAGCTCTGTTTTCAGGAGTCATATTCATAACTGTCTCGACTATTGTTTGTTCAGGAACTGCTGGAGAATTCTCTATTGCAGGAACAGCTGGTGTTGTGACAATAGTTGGACTGTAAGGACCTTTTAGAATACACTTCCGTAAGGCATCACCATTTGGTCTTGTATCAATGTATCGTAAGAACCGTGATCGCCATTGTGCATATCGTCCTGTTGCAAGCATTGGTGGACGATCCCTTGAACCAGCTGCCATTATGTTGTTATGCATTTGACTGTCCGTTGTGGAAGTTACAATTAGAGTTGTCATGATGAATGATTGAAGAATTATGAAGTGAAAATTGATTGTAGGATCTTAAGTAGATTTGTTGTGATTGAAGTTGTGGTTAAAAGAAATCAATAAACGTTCACGTGATTTTACAAGTCTATGATTAAAACCAAGAAAAGAATTGTGTCTTTCGCGGGATTTTACAAAATCAATAGAAAACTGTGAATTTTAATTGATTTGGATTAAGGTTTGTTTGTTGTGAATTGAATGTCTTGAAAGTTAAAACTTTAAACTGACATGTTTCGCTTGCAAGTGTGCATATTTCGCTTGGCTTGAAAGAAAAATTGCATATTTCGCTTTGCTTGGAAATTACGTATTTCGCTTCAAAATTTACACATTTCGCTTAAAAATTGAAGACTGCACATTTCGCTTGAATTGAAACATATTTCGCTTGAAATCAATCTTGCATGTTTCGCTTGAACTTCAACATATTTTGCTTGAAAATCAACTTTGCAAGTTTCGCTTTAAACATATTTCGCTTGAACTGACCACTGCATGTTTCGCTTGATATTATACATGTTTTGCTTGAACTTAATCTTGCATGTTTCGCTTGATAAACATATTCCGCGTGAGTTATAAGAAATTTGGCAGAGTTTCTTTTTACTATATGTAATATTTTGCTTGACTTAAACCTGCATATTTCTCTTCAAGTTAACATACATACTTCGCTTGCTATAAACACCTGCATATTTCGCTTGGCCTTATACATGTTCCGCTCGGAGTCACTATCGGGTGTGGACCACTTTTACTACCAAACAAAGTGTCCATATCTTTTAAAGCTTAAATTGTGGATCTTGGTCTCTTGTTTGTTGACCGGTTGGGACCACAAATAAAATAAGAAGAACATAAATAAGCCACAAAAATAAGCCACAAAATAAGCTTGAATAAGCCGAAATAAGCTCAAAATTTTGAAACCTAAACGACTAGTTAGAGGTTTAGGTTTAAAGGACTAAGCTTGTGAGTGTGTAAGTAGCAAGAACACGGAATAAGTAGAACAACCAAGAAACTTAATAGCAAATAAGCCAAAAAGCCGTGAGCTTATTAGGGAAAATAAGTCACGAATATGAAAATAAGCCAAGAAATTTTGATCTTATAAGTACGAATCAAACACAAGAAGGTTTAGAACAAGTGAGGCAAGAAATAAGTGAGAAAAACAAACCAATAAGCCATAAAAATTTTCGACGTGAGCTTATATTGCAAAATAAGCCACGAAAGTTTGATTTAGAGCTTATTAAACCACGAAACAACCACTATCTAACCGAGGCTCTTGATACCAAATGTCAGATCTAAAATAATCACTTCACTTCATAATTATGAACAAGAAAGTAAGGTAGGAGATGAGAAGAAATGTAGAGAGAGAAACTAGAAAGAGAAAGTAGAGAGAGAGATAGAAATTGGGAGAGTTACTTGCAAAATGAAATGTTACAAATAAACAACCCCCCTCACCATCCTTGAGGAGGTGTATATGTATCAAAAGTAAAAGTCTTGCATGCCTTTAGTATTTCTACGGGCCAGGCTCGGGATTACTTAGGCTTTCGCCTGATACACGTGACCGGATAGCTTACATTTATGAGCCCGTTTACCCGTCTAGCCTATTACAACGTATATTAATTAATGAACGAGACGTAATATAATAAATGAACGAACTTCCATTGTTCGACTCAATATTTTGAGGCTAACAGATTTTGTATGTTCAAACCCATTCACCTTCTGTACGAGCTTTAGGTGTAGTCCTCATCTTCACCACATTGTCAAACTTATCAAGGTGGAATTTAAGATTTTTAAGGCTTTCATTCACCAAGCTTATCTTAGGAAGTTCCTTAGGAGCTTCAATTTTGACAAGTAATGCATCAGAAGGTTTACTGGTAGGATCGGACATACGCAACCAAAAAGCTTGTTCAGTCGACAACTCTTGTTGTGGTGTAAAACGTTTCCCACAATCATCAGTTAGTCTATTTATCTTTTCATAATCAATAGGTTTATGAGAAATGTTTTTATTAATAACCTTTGAATCCTTTTCTTTTTCAGACATTTTTGATCGACTCTCTTCTTCCAAAATCAATGTTTCCTCATCATCAATCACATGCATAGCAACATGTTTATCAGACATAACAATACCATCATACAAGGTTGGTTTAATCCGCTGAGCTTTCTTAAGGTGAAACGGATTTTGATAACCTAGAGCTTGTTTGTGTATATTATCATAGAAGGCTTGTGGCTTAGTTAACATGTGCACTGTTTGAGCAGATTGACCCACTCTAAAAAGAATATTATCAAGTTCCTTTATCTTCTTTTCCAAATCAATTTTGTTTTCCATATATTTATCTTCCTTTTCTTTGGATTCACTTTTGAAAACTGTGAATGTTTGCAATAAACATTCCTTTTCTTTGATTGTTTAGAAAGATTTTTCTCAAGTGAGTCAACTTGTTCTTTTAGTGCAATCTTCTCCTTTAATCATATCTTCCATTTGAGAATCAATCATTTTTTCATGACTACTTAAATCTATGTTAAGACGTTGTTCAAAAGTTTTGACTCGTTCTTTATATCTCTAAAGCTTACCAGTTACTGATTCATTACTCTGTTCCTTATTACCCTTTTCCAAATTATTTACATGACTAATCATTTGTTCCGACATTTATTCTATCACAGATAATATCATTGAATCTTGTTGTGCCTGCAAATTTGTATCTTGAATATTTGCCTGTTGTGTTTCTTGTAAATATTGAGAGTATGGAATGATATTGCTATCACTATGTATCTCATTATCTATAAAATCCACAACTGGTGATTGTTGAAAATCCTGCATTGCAAGCACACTTTGATTTTCCATATCATTAAGATTGGTTTCAGAATGGGATACCTCTAAGATTACGTTAGAACCATAGTTGGAAATGTTGGCCATGAGAACCGCTTTTGCATTCGAGATAACATTACAATCAGAATCATAAGTATCAAGATCCTCTGTCTGAAAAGCAACATTGTTTGGAATGATTGTCTGAACAGCTTGACCATCTGGAACCCCCGAATCTGCAAGAAATGCGAGTTGCTCTTCATCCAAAATTTGTCCAGCTTTCTGAGCTTCAGCTAACATTGCTTTATCCTTATACCATGTTGCATTCCTTGGTCGCTTAGGCTGAGTGCATTTCCTAGCCATATGTCCTTCACCTTAACAGTTGTAGCATTTAACAACCATTGCCTGTCCGCTTGCATTGTTTCCCCCATAACTAGTAGCATTACTCTTATACCCAGTACCAGAATAACTTTGACCTTGTCTCCCCTGAACTTGATGAACTGTGACCCTGCCATCTTGAATAGTGGCCTGGTTTCTTGGATTCGAGGAGGTTCTAAGTTTATTATTGGTTAAGGGGAACTTTGAGGAAGCTACAACTGTTAGAAAAGCCATTGCTTTGTTGATACAAGCAATTGGATCATCTCCTGGAGAGAAAACAGGAACATCAAAACCTGAGTCTACAAGAGGTGACTTAGTCATTGGTTGTGTAGAAACTTGAGGTGATTGATAAGCAATTTGTGGAACAGATAAGGTTTGATGATTCATTTGAGACTGATATGGATATGATGATTGAACTGATGAATGATTAAATTGAGGCTGTGATGGATAAGTTGATGAGTAATGTTGAGTGGGATGAATTAAACCATATTAAGATGGTGAAAACTGTTGTTGAAGCTGAGGATTGTTGTATGAAGACTGATAAGTGTTGAAGTGAGGTGGTGTCATCTGCTGATTTGCCATAAATGCAAGTGGATCTTGATTGCGTTCACACAGAAGATGGACTTCATTTGCATGGAGTCCATGTTGTTCAAGATATGCATGAAGTTGATCAAAATTGGTAGTATGCAAATCCTTTACGATCTTGACATCAGTCACAAATTTACTCCATTCTGGTGGAAGACAGTTTAAGAACTTGGTATTAACTTGAAATTGCTCCATTTTCATGTTGTAAATGTTCATGTCATTAATCAGCTGAGTGAATCTCAAGTAATACTTATGAAGTTATTCCCCCTTGATGTGAGTAAACTTACCAAATGCATCATACAGTTTACACTCTCTCTCTTGCTTAGTCAAAGAGGTACCTTGCATCGGTAATTAAACTCTCTCTCATAAATCTTTAGCAACTCTGTGATGATTCACAAGTGAATAGATATTAGCTGGAAGACCTTGAAGAATGATATTGGTTGCTTTCATATCACAATAAGCTTGGATTTTCTCAGCAGCAGATAATTCAACATATTTCTTTGTTCGGATCACTACATTCTCTTTAACAGTAGGCCAAATGAGTGGACCTTTTTCAACTGGTTCTAGTATCATTCTCCCATGCTCTTTATTTTACCTTGTTGTTTGCTTTGAGACACTCCAGTAATGAGAATGGCTAGTGCAGCTGCAAAACCCTGTCAAGGAGATTCTTCGGAATTCTACCTGATCACAGGCAGTATTTATACTGAGTAACGGGGAACCGAGGTTGTTACAAACGTATTCGATGAAGTAAAAAATCCACTTTCATCCATATATGTTGTTTATCACTAACCCATTTATGCAGATTTCGTAACAGTGGTAGCAGTTTCCCGATGACAAGTCAAAGCCAATACCACATGCTCATACTCGACCGACATATATAAAGACATCATGAAAGGTTAAGTACATGTTTCAAGACTTCCACTACTCTGATACCGTACGTCTTTCTTGAAGTGACGAAGTGTTAAATTCAAAGAATCTCAAAGAATTTCCCATCACTCTGACACTGAACGGCTTTCTCAAAGTGACGAAGTGTTATACTTAAAGATTTTCAAGAAAAATGTCTTATTCAAGCTTTCAAGAACAAGTATGAGCATGTTGGTCCAAAAGTCACAAGTACACAAGACGGCGATAATTTTTTAAGATAATGATAAGAGATTATGCTTGGTTGATGATCTCAAAGAAGCTCAAGTTCACATACAAGTCAAGCTATATGGAATAAGCTCAACCCTAAAGTCAATGATCACTACAACATATCATAAGTTGAAGTAAAGAAAACAAATCTGCGAGCACAGGACTGAAGACAAAGCATAGTATGCTAGGCTTAAGTTTTTATAAAATGGAGTGACCTCCCTTAGGGGGAGATTGTTAGGAATACGAAAGTATCGGTCACTTCCATTAATATCATTTGATAGCTCGTTAAGTAATATTTGGAACCTTAATCGGCTAGCTTAGGAAAAGCCCATGGAAAGCCCATGGACAAAGCCCATAGCCGGCCATATGTAAAGATATATAAACCCTTTCCATTCTATGGAAAGGGTGTTGGTTGTTCATTTCTTACACATAGTAACATAACATTTTCTTTCTTACTTCTCTCTCTAAGTGTTCATCCAACCACCTATATTTCTCTCTCTAAAACTCTTCATTGAATCCATACCTTGTGTGTATTAAGATATTCTACAACAAATCTCTATGACACAAGCCTCTATGTCACAAATCTCTATGATACAAATCTCTATGTCATAAATCTTTATGTCACAAATCTCTATGTCACAAATCTCTATGACACAAACCTCTATGTCACAAATCTCTATGTCACAAATCTCTATGACACAAATCTCTATGTCACAAATCTCTATGGCAGGAACACAAATCGCTATGGCAGAGAAATATACTAATCGCTATTGCAGAGAAATACACAAATCGCTATGGCAGAGAAATACACAAATCGCTATTGCACATTTCGCTATAAAGGAGAAATTTAGGCAGCATTTTGTTTCCTTGAGATGTAACAAATCGCTATAGAATGTGTAGCCTGTATTACATAAATCGCTATATGAAGAAATGTCACAAATCTCTATGCATAAACCGCTATGCACATTTCTCTACGCACATTTCTTTACGCAGTGTAAAATGCACATTTCTTTAACCTTCAAACACATTTCTCTAACCTTCAAACTTCTCTAGAAAATTGCTTTCTAAATCTCTTAAAAAACACTTTATTTGAACGATTTGATCCAAGATTTTTGAACTTCTAACTAAATCTAGGCTAGATACATCATAAAAACACAAACTTTAAGCTTTTTAACAACAAAAATTTTGGGTCTTTAAAAAAACACACGAACTAGATTTAAAGCTTTTAAAAAACAAATGTTTGATCTTTAAAATGCATAAAACTTAACACTAAACACTCCTAGGCTCTTGATACCACATGTTAGGCTATCAAATCACATCAAACACACACGAAAATTGGAAAAATCTTAGAGTGAGAAAGAGGGTTTAGAGAGAGAAATAATAGAAAGAAAAATGGAGACTTTCACAATGATAAAATGAGAAGCAACACCCTCCTAATATGCTAGGAGGGTTGTATTTATCCTACAAAGTAACTTGGACCCTTGTTGGGTCGTTTGGACCTTCTTTTGGGCCGAACCTAATACCAATAGGCTTAAAGCCCGACACTTAGGCCCAATTAGCTTAAATGAATTCCCGTAAACTAAGTTTTCCTATACAAGGCTCAAGAATATATAACGACCATCACTTTACATAAAAACACGGCAAACAATCTCCCCCTGAAGGTAGTCATTACACTTCTATCGCTATGTTTCTCACTAAATCCGTCACTAAAGGATGAAATTCTTGTAGTGTTTCCTGTCTATCGATTTATTTATTGAAACGGATTTTTCACCGAGGGCAACTTTTATGGTTAAAAACCAATTGTTTTGTTGTTGAACCGATTTTTAAAGCTTCTAGTAGGGTAAGAGGAACATGAATGGCATACTTGAAATCCCAATTGTAAAAGAAGTTGAGCTTAGCTCTTTTTACAATAATAGAAAATGAAACATGTATGAACCCAACACAAAACTTCTTCAACTCAAACCTCACTATACTTAGACCACGTAAAAGGCTACACACTGCAAATACTTTTGATATACCACCTATTGGTGGTTTTTAGCCCAGAACAGGGTGAAGATAATCAATGCCTAACTAATTACCAATGAATGATTACCTGATATCACTTGGAATCGTGTTATTACTTTCCAAGGTAAACTATTCGACCCTAATGCCTAGGTATCACAAATATCTACTTGGGATAAGACCAAATGTTTGTTAATGATTTAGGCATAAATCAATAACCCTTGCGCATCTAAGTGTTTATGTTTTATGTGTGTCCCCCTCATGCAGATGTTATTATCTCTATTTATAGTAGAGATCACTCAACCCTAGTCAATGGAATTATGCATGATTAACGGCCCATTAACCATCGCATAATTAACATCCATAATTGTAGGGATCAGTGGTTACACGACCAATTAAACATGATCATAAATGCAGTTATAACTACAACTTGAATAGGTCAAAGCCGTCACAAGTATTTGAATTCATTCCAGCTAAGTCATTGTTTTAGTGACATGAACACTCATCAGCTAGCTCACTAAAGAGCATACACGCTGAAGGTTTAAACTGAAAAGACTCACTGATGAGTTAACCCGTTGAGGATAAGTCCTCTGATGGATTACTTCCTGATGAGGTCCTTCAGCATACTACTCAGTGAGTATGAATGCTGAACTCATCAACCTGATAAATTACCATTCAATTCAAAGTTACACTCACTAAAGAGTGAACTTACTGAACTTCATGAGCGACTTAAATTCACTTTTCCACTATCAGAGTCAGGGTGTTCAGTGACCTATGAGTGTACACTCCGTGCCTCCATCCCTATTACCCGGTATAAACTGAACCCAACAATTGAACTAAATTTCCAAGACCACCTGATGCAACAAGGCTGCTCGAACTTAAAGAAACATGTTCGTGAGCAGTTAAAGTCGTAGGTGTTGCCACGACGAAGGACCTTGAGACTACAATTCAAAGTAGAGTTGTCCATGGAGGGGTAAAAACAAGAAATTTACATCGATGTAGTAGATGGATGAAGAAAAGAAAAAGTGTCGAGATATTGTAGAAAACCACCAGCCATGATTCTGGATATAGGAATCAAATTTGCAGACAATGAAGATTAAGAGAAGTAAAGGAACTACGAGGAGGGTGTGAAAGAAACCAATGTTTTGATTTTGAACAAGAATAAACTAAATGGTCCAAGTAATGCAAAGTGTACCATGGCCCATGGATGATTTAATGTAAAATTTGTTTTCGAAGCTACAAAGTACATGTGGTAACTTTTTCCTTTTTAATCTTTTTATGGCATTTTGACCAATTAGTTGACGAATGTTAAGCATCATATAGGACTCAAATACTATAAAGCCCTCCCATTTAGATGGTTGGCGTGACCATTACATTATGGTTTACCATTTGCGCAGATTTGCCACTCTTTGATTCATTTTTATTTTTCTCAAAATGATGCATCATGGTTTGGGTGTATTACGCCATATCATCTCATGTATCCTTCCTACAATATCGTCTCAAGGACCATTTCTTACTTTTGTTGAAACCCAAACTGATGATTTATATCGGCTAAACTGTTGCAAAGATTGGATTGAATAAGATTGGGTGGTCATCTCGAGTGAAAAAGAGAAAAGAATATTAGGACATTAAAACATTTCAAAATAGTCGATGAATATAAATCATTGCAAGAAAAAAGAGATCTTCAATTTGGTGTTGCGACGATCTGTTAAGAATAATCTTATTATGAATATACTACAAGGACTAATTTTGTCAATTTCTATTTTGTAGTCACATCTGTTTTGAGTAGCTTTGGGTCCAAGTTGCAAGAAGCTAAAAGATGGAAGGCTAGTATTGTCAAGTGGTCAATTCCTTAGCTGGGTATTTAAGCTCAAGGTTAGGGTTATAATATTTATAACCCTAATATTATATCTGCCTCTCTCTCTCTCTCAAGCTATCATACGCTCCCTTCTCTCAATTGATCTCTTGTTAGCCAATTTATTGTAATAGAACAATCACTAATTAGGTGATTGCATCACACCTGATTAGTAGTTGTGATTTTGGTTTAAATACTTGATTAAGATCAAGTCTTGTGATGTGTTTTGGTTGAGCGATTGTTTAGTTCTTGAATTGAGATTCAAGAACATTTATTCTATTTAATAAAATTTGTTCATGGTATCAGAGCCAGGTTTTCCTTCTGGTTTCGAGTTTTAAAAATTAGACTTTTATCAAATAAAGTGTTCTTGGTCAATTAACAATTTATTAATTGATAAATTATTGATAAAAAATTATTTTCGAAAAACGCCTAATTTTTTTAAAAATTAGGGTTTGGTAATTTGGGCTTTTTATCTTTAAAGGCTTCTTGGGTTCAATTGGCTATTTTTAGTTGATCTATTGGTGTTTTTGGATTATACGTGGTATTTGTTGGAGAAAACCCTAATTTTTCAAATTAGGGTTTGGTGTTTGGGAATTAAAGATTTTGGGTTCTTGTTATTCTTTGACTAAGTGAATCAAAAGATAATAAGAAGATCTTCCACTGATATAATTGCTGATTGCGTGCTCTATAACACCTCTCACACTTTATCTCTTTTGTTTTTGTTCTTTATATTTGTTATTCAATTCAGTTTGCCCTTGACCTACTACTTTAGTGGCAAGGAATCCTGAGAACTATTTGAATTGTTTCTATTTGTTGTTTTGTTTTGTTATTTGAATTATTACAATGTCAGTTCATAATTCAGTCCATAATACTCCTCATAATTCTGTTCATAATACTCCTCATAATTCTGATGATGAGGATGTTAATGATCCTGCTATTATTTGAATAGTAAATTGGATTTAAGTAATCCTCTTTATTTGCATCCTAATGACTTTGCTGCTTTCACTGTTGTTTTTGTGAAACTTAAAGGGGCTGAGAATTATAAAGTGTGGTCATGTGCTATGTTACTTGCTTTAGAGGGTAAAAATAAAATTGGCTTCATTGATGGTTCTTGTATAAGGTCTAATAATGATGAAGTTTTGGGGAAAAAATAGGATAGAGTTAGTGTTATAGTTTTGGGGTGGATTTTTAATTCTATATCTAAGGAAGTTTTTCTTGGTCAAATTTTTTCAAAAAGAGCTAGACATGTGTGGGAAGAACTTAAAGAAACTTATGATAAAGTGGATGGTTCTGTGACTTTTAGTTTGCACCATAAAATTAATACTTTAAGTCAAAATGGATCTTCTATTGTTGATTATTATCATAAGTTGAATGCTCTGTGAAAACAATTTGATGCTTTGTTT
>BQNB010051482.1:10699-30248 GCA_026074375.1 Tanacetum coccineum | reverse complement strand
CTACCTGATCTTCAAAGTACCTCCCATCATAGCGTTTTCTCAACACCAGGTCACTTACAATAAGATCATTATCTTCTTTACCCCCATACTCATCTTTGTTTTCTACCAATGTGTTACATTTACCTTTTCAACCGTTCTTCCATTTTATATCTGATAAACAAATGCTCATTACATTGCCACAAAAGTTCCTTTCAAGTTTATCAGCTAAACACCCTACATTGCCTTCAAAAACATAATCCATTTCACCCCCATCTACACTCTCACTAGCATTTACCTTCATACCGCCAGTCCTGTAAGCCAATCTTCCTAAATCTATTCTCTCCTCAATCTCATCATCTTCACAAACAATCTCATTAAAACCATTTAACCCAGAGTACTCATTTTTCTTGCATTTGACATCCTCTTTCAAACTTTCATCAAGAAGGATCAAATTAACACACTCAATTTTTTACCTTTGACATTGGCATTTTCTTTACCTTTGACATCGGCATTTTCTTTACCACCTTCTTCATAATTCTTAACCCCAATGTTTTCAATCCCTACTTCTTGACTATTTGCAACAGAGGTTTTAGTTTCCTCACTTACTTTTTCCATTTTCACTAAAGTAGACTCCCAAAAGTCATATTCTGTTTTCACATCAGGATTACCATTTTCCTCCAAACTATGGTTCAAGATCTTAGGAGTATCATTACTTGGTTGAGACAATGAAAAACTAGTGAATTCCCTTTCTCTACTTTGATCACATTCAAAGTTATCAAGAACCATTAAACAATTGCTATTAACCTGAATTTCACTTGAATCTTCTACATTCTCTTCACAAGATTCATCAAGAACCTCCACACTCTTGCTGCTCCCATCCATTTCACTTACCCTCAACTCAATCTCTTCACATTCAACACCATCTTTCCAACTAACATCAAAATCCCTCAACCCCACTTTATTTTTCACCCCTTCTTTTGATTCATTAGACTTTGAAGAATCAAGCAATGGTCGACTAATTCTTATCATAAAATTTTGCGTAGTATTCATGCTAGACAAACCACTAGCGTCCGAAAGGGTTTTTGGTTTATACATGCATCCTTTACCCCAACAAGTGGCAACCCACAAATGAAAAGATCAACCAAATGCCATTCATTCAAACCCATTTTACTAAACGACGAATTGAACGAATCATAATATTCTTTAACCGTACCATATTTTTCGAGAAAACTACTCATTGGCATTTTGTCAAACACTTTATGTGAATCAATCTTATCATCACTGATTGTTCCATTATTTATGTTTGTTTTTCCAGGATTTACTACATTATCATTATTATTCAACATCACATGATTCAGATTATTCTCAACATTTGGACTACAACTCAAACTCTTAGGATCAAAACACAAACATTTACCTTTTTCTTCTTTAAATTCTCGAATGTCACTACCCAAGAACTCACTATTGAAAGGAACTCCATTAATGGACCTTGAGAGCTTCATAATTTCTTTTGATAATCTGTCCAATTCAATCTTAACGGGCTGAAATCATATACTCATTGATGGCTTGCTTCCTACCTTCATCCAAAACTGTGCTCATCATATTTGTGAAGGTAAAGTGTTTTGAGACTGGATTTGAATGGATTGTTTTTAGGTGACCGAAATCCTAACTGAATTAATCAGTTAGTAACAGACAGAATTTGAACAGAATTTGGTAAGCACCCCAAGAAAGTGCTCTGATACCAATTGATACCTACCACTAGGACCACTTAAGATCGATAATGGTTTACAAAGGATTGGGTTCTCAAGGAAATAAGAAACAGAGGACCGAAAGCTTGATTGTATTATCAATGGAATTTGTTTGTTACAAGTTGATTGAAAAACAGTTACAAGAGTGAAACAGGAGAGAAAATGAGATTACAAAGCTAAGTGAAAGTGAAACTAGAATTGGTATTAAAACTAATAAGTGGCGGGGAAAGTAGTTAGGACTCATTTGAGGAGATAGAGTTACGTGCACCTCACGTGTGGATTCAAATCCACACGTGCCCCTCACGTGCCACCAAATGAGCACTAATCAGTTCCCTATCACCACTTTCTTCCCTTTGTTCTTACGACCCTTAACCTCAATAAAACCCTCATCTTGAGACTCATTCTATTTTTGCCAAACATATATTGTATATTCCAACTAGGGGTGGAAACGAGCCGAGCCGAGCCTAAGCTCCGGCTCAGGCTCAACTCGTTTATATTTCAATATTTCCGACAGACAACGACAGTTTTATCATACTAAATAAAACCAACATAAATTTATATTAGATCTAATTAAAATAATAAACATCTCGGCAGACCGGTTTAAGGAGCCAACACAAACAAACCCAAAATCTGACAAAAAGCACAAAAAACAAACGCCCACCAAATAACACTATACTCCTGAAACACCAAAATAAAAAACCAATAATAGATAAGGTGGTGTTAGTGGCAGATTCTACTGATGGTGGCGGCTACTGATCTGTTGGATTTATATGGTGGATGCGGTTACACATTTTTAATAATCATTATCGATAGTAATGATTTTTAGCAGTTACACTTTTTAATCAGATATTGAGAAAGAAGTTTTTGTAATATTCGTTTGTGTGTTTTGTGTTACATCATATTTATATATGACGTGGTACTGTTACTATGATGATGATGTTTTAAAGGTGCTATTATATTTTTAATTGGAGTTGTTACTATAATAATGAGCTGTTACAAATTTTTTAAATGAGATGTTACAAGTTTTTAAATGAGATGTATAAATATTGGGCTGTTATCTATGAATATTATAGCTGTTACAAGTATAACATTTGAATACATTTAATTTCCGTAATGTAACTTCTATTCAATTTTATGTATTATTTCATAGCAAAAGACAAATCTTTCTTTAATAAGCAATGTTTTCAGATTCCATGCATTAAATTTTTCAACATTTTTTATTTTAGTAGTTTTTCAACTTTCAAGAAAATTCTAAATTCTCTTTATAAGTAGTATAGATAAGCCCATAAGTCTTAAAATAAGCCGGAAAATTAGTGCTTATGAAATATAAGCATAAATGAGCTTATGTTTCATAAGCCGAAACAAACACTCCTTTACTTTTCCAAAGATGACCCCATATAACTGTAAAAGTGCGGGCATAGTTTGTGAGACTTTTTTTGGTTTGGATATCATCTCTAGTCATATGAAAGGACTAAAATAAATACGGGTACTTGTCATTTGAACATGATCAAATATCATCACATTATCACTTGCTACAGAGACCAACAAAATTAGAAGAGCCTTCACACTACAAGAATCGATGCCTTTAGCCACAAGAAATATTTAGCCACGACCAAAGTCGTGGCTAAAAGTCCATTAAACGACAAAATAGTCGTTTATCACCATTTGGCTATGAAATCCACTTTTAGCCACGACTAACTCGTGACTAAAAGTTCTGAAAACTTTGACCGTATTTTTCAACGAAAAAACTTTATTTAAAATTTTGACTAAAACTTTTAGCCACGCCTAAGTCATGGCTAAAGTTCTAAAAACCTTGACTTTAGACTTTTAACCAAGAAACTTTGTCAAAAATTATAGTAAACCTTGTAGACACGACAGTATCGTGACTAAAAGTTGGTTACTAATTTTGACTAAAACTTTTAGCCACGACCCTACCGTGACTAAAAGTATTTACTATTATTTTAACTATATTCGTGGCTAAGATTGTAACAATTAAATTGTTTTAGTTTTTTAGCCACGCGAAGTCGTGTCTATATGTTTATTATTAATTTAATCCGTGACATTTTTAGGATTATTTTTTTGTTTTTTTGTCACACCTGTCGTGGCTAAAAGGTCGTTGACCATCGTGGCTAACGTGGTCGTGACTATTTTGTCGGACGAGTCGTGACAAAATGATTTTAGGCACAAGGGTATACCCACGACCCAATAGCCACGCTTTCTCGTGGCAATAAATCTATTGTCACGCGTTTCTTACTTTTAGCCACGACTTTAGGTCGTGGCTAAAAGCCTCGATTCTTGTAGCTACGTTACTCACCACCAACCCACTAACAAATACCAAATCACAGATCCATATCCCCACAAACATAAATCAAAACCAAAAGTAAATGAAAGTGATTTGTGAAAGAGGTCTAGGCGATTTTTCAATTGCCTAGGGTTAGTGCTTCCTTCATTTTTTTTAATTTGTGTATTGTTATTAATGAAGGGAGGTTAGGGCTTGTGTGCATTAATATGTCGGAACCATAATTTTTAGGGTTTCTCTTTGCTTTCTGGGTAGTTGCTGGGTGCTTTCTTATTTATGGAAAAGGATGAGGGAGAGGAGGACATAAATTCGATTTTAAATAATTTTACTTCTAAGATGTCGCATATAATGAATATTGATGGGTGGGAGGACCAGGGAATTCCTGCAATGAAAACAGGGGATGTGGATGTGAACATACCGAATAGTTCACAACCAAAGTCGTTTGCTACAATTGTCAATGCTGAACAGAATACCCCTAAAGTTCACCTCAGGACTCTGTTCAATGCAGATCGTGTGGATGATACGGATTTTGTTCTCCTCGTGGAGAATGTAGAGAGGGCTCACAACAAATTTGCAAATTCATTGGTGGGTTTTTTTGTAGGAAAGAAGGTGGCATTTACGTTAGTCAAAAACTACGTGACTAATACATGGAGTAAATTTGGGTTTCAAAGAGTTATGAGTGACGATGAAGGAGTGTTTTCCTTCAAATTTACCTCTATGACAGGAATGGAACAGGATTTGGAACAGGGACCATGGATGATACGTAACCAACCCCTTATTCTCACAAAGTGGGCGCCGAACTTAGAACTATCTAAAGATAAAGCCACTAGAGTGCCCGTTTGGGTAAAAATACACAAGGTTCCAGTTGTGGCTTACTCTGCAGATGGAATGAGTCTTATTGCATCACAAATTAGGAAACCAATTATGTCGGACGCTTTTACAAGTACCATGTGTAATGATCCGTGGGGGAGAATTGGTTATGCGCGTGCACTTATTGAAATCTCAGCAGAAAAGGATGTAAAAAAAGAAGTTACTATGGCTGTTCCATTGTTAAATGGAGAGGGGCATATAAAGGAAAGAATGGTTGTTGAATATGAGTGGCTGCCGGCAAGGTGCATGGATTGTCTTGTGTTTGGACACGACTCTAATGGGTGTCCTAAACGCGTTGTTGAACCTGTAACAGAGAAAAATGATGCTCAAACTGATGGTTTCATCACTGTTAACAGGAAGATTAAAGGAAAGCGAGTTGATGATGGACAACCATGGACTATTGCTGGTATAAAGCTCACCAAGCCTAAACCCAATTTTATGTGGAGTGCTAAGTCGAACCAACCAGCCACTAAAACTCAGAAGTCCACAACTGATGATATAAACCTTGTCACCCTCAAAAATAACTTTAGTGCTTTACAAGATCAAGATGAAGTGTTTATTGCCAATGATGTAGGTGCTTCAAGCAGTGGGCCTAAGGATAAGAAAGACTATTCTGATCAGGATGCTGATAAGGTTCTCAATGTTACCTAAACGGATGATACTAATAATGGTGAGAATGATATTGAGGACGAGGATGATGACGTTGAAGAAGTGATTGTGGAGCAGGTAGCGGGCTTAAGCGAAAACTACACTAATGCACAAAAGGGGGCAAGCACTCCCAAAACAACGGTCTCTGATGTATAGTTTAGCTTCTTGGAATATTCGGGGTATGAACCAACCCCCAAAACAAAAGGAGGTTCGACACATAATTCATGAAAATAACTTATGTGTTTTTGTAATTCTGGAGTCTCATGTGGGTAATTCAGGCTTAAATAACCTCTGTCCTAAGGTTTTTTGGCATTGGCAATGGACTTCGAATGGCGCTGTGTGTACCAAAGGATCTAGAATTATTCTAGGGTGGAACCCGGATGTGGTGAATATGGTTGTCATTTCTTTTGATGATCAGGTAATGCATACCTATGTTCATTTTAAGGATGATTAAAAAGAATTGTTTTGTTCTTGGATTTATGCTCATAACAGATACCTTCAGAGGCGTGTTTTATGGGATAATCTTCAAACTCATAAAGCATACATAAGGGGCAGGCCATGGTGCTTGTTAGGAGACTTTAATGTTTCCCTGTCTATTGATGATAAATCCACAGGTACTTCGTATGTTGACACTGCTATAAGGGACTTTCAGGAGTGTGTGGAGGACCTGGAAGTCATGGATGTTAATAGCATTGGATTAAGGTTTACTTGGAATCAAAAGCCTTGCGGGGCGGATGGTGTTCTCAACAAAATCGATAGAATAATGGCTAATTTGGAGGTGTCGAGTTTGTTTGTAGGAGCTTCTGCCTATTTTCATCCTTATAGGATATCGGATCATACCCCGACTATCCTTTGGATCCCTATGCAAGCTCTTTCCAGGCCTAGAACTTTTAAATTCTCTAATATTTTGATTCAACATCCCAAGTTCAAGGAGATTGTTAAGAACGAATGGAACAAGAATGTGAGTGGTTTTTGGATGTTTAAAGTTGTGAGACGTCTTAAGCTTCTTAAAAAACCTCTTCGCAAGCTTCTATATGATCAAGGGAATGTTTTCGAAACTGTCAAACGGCTTAGACATGAGCTTGATACTGTTCAACAGGCTCTTGACTCTGATCCATCAAATATTGAGTTGCGAGAGGAAGAAGTTGCTTATCTTCGGTCTTACAAGGAAGCGTCTAGAGTTTAAGAGCGATTTCTCTAGCAAAAGGCGAAAGTTAAGTGGTTTCAGTTGGGTGATGCTAATACCGCGTACTTTCACAAAGTGGTTAAGAGCCATGCCTCTCGCAACCGTATTGATATCATTATGTTAAATAATGGTTATTGTGTCACTGGTGATCAGGTTCCTACTATTTTTATTGACCATTATACGGCGTTTTTAGGCCAGCAAGGAACTATCTGTCCTTTAATCTCAACGGATTTGTTTCAAAATCAGCTTACTTTCGCGCAGGCTGAGGAAATGATTGGTGAAGTTTCGGATTCTGAGATTCGGGATGCAATTTTTTCCATGGGTGATGATAAGTCGCCG
Organism: Tanacetum coccineum; assembly: GCA_026074375.1. Lineage (NCBI taxonomy): Eukaryota > Viridiplantae > Streptophyta > Magnoliopsida > Asterales > Asteraceae > Tanacetum > Tanacetum coccineum. The sequence goes on along the minus strand of BQNB010051482.1, from coordinate 23,179 downwards.
GGCCCTGATGGCTTTTCTGCAGCTTTCTTTAAAGAAGCTTGGGATATTATATCTCAAGATATTATTAAAGCGATTAGGGAATTTTTTGCCAATGGAATTCTTCTTAAGGAGCTGAACCACACAATTTTAGCTTTGATCCCTAAGGTTGCAACTCCCATGAAGATTAATGATTATCGCCCGATTTCGTGTTGCAATGTTCTCCTTAAATGCATAAGCAAGATTCTCTCTAACCGCATGAAGAGTTGTCTAACAGGTTTGGTTAGTTTAAATTAGTCCGCTTTTGTTCCGGGTAGAAGAATTTCGGATAACGTTCTCTTAACTCAAGAACTTATGCATAACTATCATCTGGATCGTGGTGCCCCTCGATGTGCTTTCAAGGTGGATATTCAAAAGGCGTACGATACAGTTGATTGGAATTTTCTTAGAGACGTGCTAATTGGTTTCGGGTTTCAATCTCGCATGGTTGGTTAGATCATGGAGTGTGTGACCGCGACCTCGTTTTCTTTAAGTATTACGTCAGGGGGACCCGATGTCTCCTTACCTATTTACTTTAGTGATGAAGATTCTTACGCTTATGTTACATAGGAGGGTTCGTGAGTCGGAAAGCTTCACCTACCACCGGCGTTGCTCAAAACTTAATATTATTAATTTATGTTTTGCAGATGACCTCTTTCTTTTTGCTCATGGTGACGCTAGTTCTGCTCGTGTTATTATGGATGGATTGGAGGAGTTCAAGAATGTGTTCGGGCTTACTCCTAGTCTTTCTAAAAGCACGGCGTATTTTTGTAATGTCCTTAACCACGTTAAGGCTGCTATCCTTGCCATTATGCCTTTCGAAGAAGGTAGGCTTCTAGTGAAGTATTTAGGGGTTCCATTGGTTCCATCTCGTTTACTTTATCGTGATTGTACGGAGCTAGTAGAAAAGGTTAAGAAGAGGATCTTTGATTGGAAGAATAAATTCTTGTCTCTAGCAGGAAGGGCGCAGCTTGTCCGTTCTGTTCTTGCTTCCATGCATGTGTTTTGGGCTTTGGTTTTTATTCTTCCTTCTCATCTTATGCTTGAAATTGAGCAATCTATGAGGGGGTTTTTGTGGTGTCAAGGCAAGATGCGGAAAGGGAAGGCCAAGGTGGCTTGGGAGGATGTTTGTTTGCCGAAGTATGAGGGGGGGCTTGGTATTAGGCGATTGGAATTTTTTAACCAGGCTCTTATCTCTACTCATATTTGGAGTATCCTTTCTTTAAAGGATTCATTATGGGTCAAGTGGATTCACACATATAAGCTTCAAGAGCGATCACTATGGGAGATCCCTTTGCGTGACAACATGTCGTGGGGATGGCGTAAAATTCTCCAAGTTAGGCATTTGGTTCGTCCTTTTATATGGTACCGTGTGGGGGATGGTTTGAAGGTGTCAGCTTGGTTTGATAACTGGTGCTCATATAGTCCTCTATCTAATAGTATTTCGAACCGTCATATATATGAAGCTGGGTTTCAGCTTTCGGCAAAGGTGAGCAATGTTGTTTCTCATGGTAACTGGTTATGGCTGGATGATTGGCACTTGAAATACCCAATGATTTATCATATGCATACTACTATCATAAATCCTAATGATACTGTTAGTTTGGAGGGACCTTAATAATAAGGAAGTTGATTTTTTAGTAGCAGTGGCTTGGGAGGCAATTAGGCCTCGTGGAAATGGTATTACTTGGCATAACCTGGTTTGGTTTCCACAAAGTATTCCCCTTTCATGCTATCCATGCATGGTTGGTTATTAAACGTAAGCTCAAAACGCAGGATTGCCTTAAACAATGGGACGTGGGAAATCATGTTGATTTATCTCAGTTGCGTTGTCCATTGTGTAAGGTGCAACCGGACTCACATGATCATCTTTTCTTTATGTGCAAGTTTTCTATTCAGGCCTGGAATCAATTGAAGCCGTATATGTGTTTGTCCAATATCCCCTCTTCATTGAACCTGATTATAGATTTTCTTGTTCCATTGGCTAATAAGAAGTCGGCTAAAAGTCTCATTGCAAAACTTGTTTTTGCGGCTGCTTGTTATTTTATTTGGAAGGAGCGCAACGATAGGCTATTCTCGCAAAAGAGTCAAAATCCGGAACATGTTACTGATTCTATTATTTCTACAGTGTGTTTGAGGCTTACGTCTTATAGATTTAAGAAGACGGAGAATGTTGAGAGGTTTTTGCTGCTTTGGAAGATCCCGAGCTCTATTTTCAGCCATAATCTGTAATGGTTTTTTTATTAAAAGAGTTAATTGCATTTTTGGTCCCTGTGGTATGGCCAAATTGCAGGTTTGAGACCCTAACTTTCGAAATTGCAGTGATGGTCCTTATTTTCAAGTTTCTGTTGTAAATTTGGTCCCGGGCCGGGACCAAACCTGCAATTTGGCCAAACCACAAGGACCAAAAATGCAACCCAAAAGGATCAAACCTGCAACCCAAACTTGAAAATAGGGACCATCACTGCAATTTTGAAAGTTAGGGTCCTAAATCTGCAATTTAGCCATACCAAAGGGACTAAAAATGCAATTTACTCTTATTTCTAGTTTTATAAGGGCTGGTTACAGGGAGTGAGATGTGCTTTGAATGGTTCTTTCCTTTTCGTGTGGTAGGTTTGTTAGAGTTAGATATCGTTTGTGGCCTGTCACATTCGTGTTTTTTTAGTGGGCGTTTCAAGCATTGCTTGAGGTTAATGTGGTTCTTCATCCACATTCCTTTGTACTAATCCCGTTTTGATGTGATTATATATTTTACCGGGGTAATTTCCCTTTACCAAAAAAAACATGATCAAATATCTGGAGTCCGGACCAAAAGTTTTTCACAAAGATTATGCCTACACTTTCCAAGTTACTCCATTGCTATTCATCAATTTAAACACATACATCTGCAACACATCAATTCATCATCATTATTAATTTATTATCATCATTTTTATAAATAAAAAAACAAACACCTTATATGATTTAATTTATAAAAAAATTAGGGTTTAAATTGACCTTGGGCGAAAGATCGTAGACTTCGGAACAACGCATTTCGATTAAGCTACGTAAGCATTTGACTTCGGCTGCCACGTCAGCGGTGTTCATCCGTACCTTCACCATGGTTGATTTAATGATTGGTAACTTGTTAGTGTGTGAAGTGTGTTTGTGAGATTTAGTGTTTGTTTGATGGATGATGGCCTGATGGGTTTCTTTACGGGCAATTCCATATATATCCAAAACAAATGTGATAATTTCATATTTCTCTAACACATGTTTTAAAAGTATTGTACATATTCATTGAAAACTTATCATTCGGGTAAATATAGAATTATGAAGTTTGTTTTGGGTATATATGAAATTCTCACTACTTTATATACGGTGGTTTATATTTAGGCGTGTATATGTTGAAAAGATATATGGAAATGAGTCCTAGTGGCTCAACGGGTATCGCGTGTTCAAATTAATGTAAAGAGAAGCTTGAGAGCTTGACTCGCTTTGATTTTTAACCTAATTATCAAAATGAACTCATTTCATAACTCATTTACCAAAATGAATTCCTTTTCGACATCTTGCGAAAATAGCCTGGCGCGTTCTAGTTTAACTTCGCGCCTCCATGCGTCTTGACAGTGTTCATTTATTCCATACACATCCTATATTAATAGATAGCATTTATTTCATACATCATTGAATAATAGCAGTGTTGAGTCGCTCTTAATGAGCCACATCAAATGTTATGATGAAAGTAAACTTTTTGAGTGTAATTACAATACATTAAATACTACTTTAATGCATCCAACCACTCATTTCTTACCTTATCTATAAACCAAAAACAAATACACGTAAAAGCAACACAATAACTCATTTTTATTAATTAAAAATGACGGGCCTTAAGTAATTATATAGCTTTTTGATGCGCTGAATGAAAAGTGTCGGATGTTTCGTTGCCCCGTATAATCTTTGTGGCGCGCTATTACTATTATCGGTCTCATATCTTGTTGTTTTGTCAGGTTAGGTGTCAAGTATTGTCAATTTTGCGGATCTACCCTTTTCTCCGGTATGTATTTTCTTTATTTTTTTCCTACAAATAAATTCGAGCAAAGTTATTAAATGGCATTTATTTAGTAAAACTTTCAATTCGATCAAAGTGCTTATGTTTTGATGTTTTTTACTTTTGCTAAGACGTGTTATAATAAATTTAGGTTAATAAGATGTTTGCTTAGGAAATTGGTAGATATTATTAAGGAAATCAATTTGACTTTTGTACGAGATGCATAGCAATGTAGTAGTATTTGTTTAAGAAATTGACAGATGTTTGATTATAATAAATTAAATGGCATTTATCTTGCAATGTACTAGATGCAAACACATAAATTCAGTAGAGATTATTAAGGAAATCAAATTGCCTTTTTCTTGCAATTTGATTGTGTAACGTAATGGTGTATATGTTGTTAAATTCATTATGAAATGTATTTGTTACATAACAATTTCTACCACAAGTTAACTTAGTAAATACTAAACGAAGTAAAAAACATTCGTCTAATTTCGGTCATTAAGTGGGAAACGCGCCTACCATGGGTTTTTCTTAAATATATAACACTAGTGGCTCGTGTTTACATTAGAACCAGATATAAAACGCACCTTATTTTGTTGTTTGGTGGAAGTCGTATTTCCAAAACATTTGTAATTTTATTAATTGGAAAACGCACCTAGTAAGTCTTTTTCTTCAATTTATGACACTACTTGAGCGAGTTTAATTACACACATGCGCCTCATTTTGTTTTATGTGTAAATTTTAGTTGATTGTGTAACTTATTGGTGTATAAGTTGTTATTTGTTATTTGTATATTTTTGTATATGTTGTTATTTGTTACATTTGCAATTTTTTTAGTGAATATTTTTTTTGTAGACTTATGATGCAAAAGTTTTCGTTCGTAGCCGTTTTAAAATTCTTGCTAATATTAAATATTATGATAAGGATCAACATATGGTGTTTGACGAAAACGATCAACATTCAATTTCATTTGATCATTATTTGTAGTTAGTATGAAATTTATAAATTAGCTCAATTCTTCGTCATCATTGATATCGTAAACTTGGTCGCCAGATAGTAGACGGTATGATAAACGTATAACCCCACTATTATCAAGAGCAAACTTATTAACAACGTATCGCCTAAAATTACTATAACTGATCTTTTTAGATAAAAGAACGTTAGAGTGTCGATCACCATTAACAATACACAATTTGAATTTTCGTTTGGATAAACTCGAATCCATTAAGATTTGAGTTTGTAGTTTTTTTCTGCATAGTGAAAAATGAAAAGAATATGTGAATTACTGTGATCCATTAAGATTTGAGTTTTTTTGCAAAGTGAAAAAACAATTTGAATTTTCCTTTTGATAAACTCGAATCCATTATGATATTTAAATACGATACGTCTTAAATTAATTGAAAATTTATCAACTATGTTAGGAACAAGAAAAGTCTCGGTCACTTCTAATATTAACTAGTCAAAGCCCGTAGTTAGTCAATGTTTTGTTTATAAGATAATATGGCCCAAAGGCCTATGGAAAGCCTTACAAGGCTCATGACCGGCCACATTTGGAGTATAAATACCCTCTTCATGTCTTGGAGAGGGTGTTGGTTGGTTGTATGTTTTATTTTCACTTAATGCATTTCATGTTCTTTACTTTCTCTCACTAGAAAATACATCCTTCCTTCCACTTTCTCTCTCTAGTTCTTGGTTCATACATCAAAGGTTACTTGTATTCTAAAATTGGTATCAGAGCCATGGAGTGATTTGTTTAGTTTTGTGTTTGTTTTCTTTTTGGTTCGTTGGTTTTTCCTTTTACTTCGTACGTATATTTCTTCTTTTTCTTTTGTTTTCGAAGCTTAGTCATACACTAAAGGATCATTTCCTTAGGTAAAGTTGATGTAGTATCTTTGGATATAGGTGTATTTGCTTTGGATCAAAGAAAAACTCATTTTTGTTCATCTTTTTGTTTTTGAAAAACCTTATAAAGTATAAATCTTGATTTTAAAATTTTCGGCTTAAAAACCATAAAGTTGTCATTTTTAAGGTACCTATAGGTTTAAGAATACTAGTTGTACAAAATTTTTTGGGAAAAAACAATCAAAAAGGTGTCTTTTTGTGTTTTAAAGATTTTGAGTTTCGTCCGTGTGTTACACGAATTTGCAGTTTTTAGTTGTATCCGAATTCGCAACTCCAGTGGTACCCGAATTAGCAAATTTATTTTGTACCCGAATTGGCAATTTAGTGTTACCCGAATTTGCAGTTTTGCTTAAGTACCCGAATTGGCAATTTAGTGTTATCCGAATTCGTAGTTTTGCTTAAGTACCCGAATTGGCAATTTTCAACGACACACGAATTTGCAATTTTCTTAGTATCACCCGAATTGGCAATTTTCAGTAACACCCGAATTGGCAGTTTTCTTAGTATCACCCGAATTGGCAATTTTCAGTGACACATGAATTAGCAATTGGCTTAATCAACCGAATTTTCAACATAAACCTAAAACTCAAATGGCTTAATCAAAATTATACGGTTTATTTCTTTGACTTGTAAAATCTCGTGAAACACTCAATTGTTTTCCCGTTTTGTCAAGAATTGTAAAATCCCGTATAGTTTCAAGACATAATACACACAAAAGACAACACCCACAAACATAATTACTTTCTATCACCGCTCGATCAAACAGTAATCTTTCAACATACAAATTTCTCAATGACAGAATCTTTGCCTGAACAAGTGGGATTCTTTGCGGGTGCTGCAATCGTCCACTCTATTTTAGAGAAAAAGATATTATAGATTTCTTGGAAAAGCAAAAATGGAGCTATACATGATGAATAGACAACATGGACGAATGATACTTGAATCCGTTGAAAATGGTCCACTCATCTGGCCTACGATTGAGGAGAATGGAGTGACAAGACTAAAGAAATATTCTGAGCTATCCGCCACGGAAGCAATTCAAGCTGATTGTGATGTCAAACAACAAATCTTTCATCAAGGATACCTACCTGAGGTCTATGCTCCCTTGGTTAGCATCATCGAATTTGCCAGGAACTTTGGAAAGAATTTAACTTACTCATGCAAGGAACTTCATTGACAAAAATGAAGAGAGTGTAAGCTTTTTGATGAATTCTATAACGTTTGCAATAAGAAAGGGAAACAATATGTGATTCTACTTGAGATTTCACTGCTACAAATGAATGAACATCACAATGTGAAATTGGAACAATTTCAAAGTGAACAATAACAAGTTTTTGAATACTCATATCCACCTGAGTGGAGCAAATTTGTGACTGATGTCAAACTTGTTTGATATTTGCACACAACTAACATAGATCAGCTTCATGCTTACTTGGGACAACATGAATCTCATGCAAATGAAGTACGTTTAATGCATGAACGCAACTCAGACCTGCTTGCTTTGGTTGCAACCCATCAAATTACCAAGTCCCTATCAAACTCATCAAAACTCATACCAAAACACTCAATTTCAACCACAATTTCAACCACATGTTTCACATTATCAGTCTCAACAATACTCAATTAATCAATCATCAATACCTCTTTCAATCACTCATCCATCCAATGATTATCATTCATTAGTTCACCACAATGCTTATTCTCCATCATCCTCAATCCCTAAATTGAAATATGCTCCCACAATTAACCAACAACAACAACCTGAATTTTCCCAATCAGACTTAGGACTAACTGTTCCAGTATTCTAGAGAGGTGATGATCCCATTGATGCTATCAATCACGTGATGCCATTCCTATCAGCTGTCGTCACATCTCGCTATCCTACTACCAACAACCAGCTGAGGAATTCGTCAATCCCTAGGCAACAAGCTACCATTAATGATGGCAGAATTACGTCACAACCATTTCAGGGGAGACAAATTTATTTTGCTTCGGATACAAGTAGGACCTATACTCCAGGAGCAAGTAGAAGCAATTTTGGGAAACAAATGACTCCTATTTGTTACAACTGCAAAGGGGAAGGCCATATGTCCAAATAGTGCACTAAACCTAGGAGGAAATGGGATGATTCATGGTTTAAGGAGAAAGTATTGCTGGTACAAGCTCAAGCACATGGTCAAATTCTAAATGAGGAGGAACTAGCTTTTTTGGCAGATCCAGATATTCCTGAAGGTCAAGCCACACAGACTGTCATTACTTATAATGCTACTTATCAAGCTGATGATTTGGATGCATATGACTCTGATTGTGATGAACTTAACACTACCAAAGTTGCTCTCATGGTGAATTTATCTCATTATGGTTCAGATGCTCTCGCTGAGGTACACAATCATGATAATGTGAATAATAATATGCTTAATCAAGCTGTGCCGGCGATGCCGTCTTCTGAATAGTCAAATGTTGTAAACCATTCAGAGACTAAAATAACCAGTGATAGAAATATCATTCCTTATTCTCAGTATGTGATTGAATCACAACAGGCAACTGTTCATAATTCTAACTCTTCTGCGCAACAAGATGCACTGATATTATCTGTGATTGAACAACTAAAAACCCAAGTAGTTAATTGTACCAAGATAAATCTAGATAATAAAAGTGTCAATGATACTTTAACTGCTGAGCTTGAAAGATATAAGGAACAAGTTAAAGTTTTGAAAGAAGGAAAAAATGTTGATTTAAGGAGTAATGATACCGTTTTAGATTCAAGTGCACAGTCTATAGATATTGATCATCTTAAACAAAATCTTTCAGAACATTTAAAAGAAAAGGAATATTTAATGCAAACGGTTACTCTTCTCAAAAATGATTTTTAGAAAGAAGAATCTAGGAACATCGATAGAGAGATTGCGTTAGAAAAGATGATCAAACAGCTAGATAATATTGTTTTTAAAAGATATTAATCCGCACAAACTATTCACGTGTTGACAAAACCTTAGTTTTTCTATAATCATATCACTAAACAAGCTCTAGGTTTTCAAAATCCTTTTTATCTAAAGAAAGCTCAGCAGTTGGAACCAAAGCTTTATGATGGTAATGTCATTGAGAAAACTAATTCTATTGTGATTCCTGACTCTGAAGAGACCTTAATGCTTGTTGAAGAGAGTCGTTCAAAAATGCTTTTAAAACAAAAGGATCATATAATGTTAGAAAAGAAAGTTAATCCTACACCAGTCGATTATGTTGTTCTTAATCAACTTTCTCGAGATTTTAAAAAACGATTTGTTCCACAAATTGAATTATCTGCTGAACAAGCCTTTTGGTCTCAGAATTATGTGAATTTTGCAAAACCCACTCTTTCTAGTAGACCCACCAAAGTTGAGGTTCCAAAAGAACTTTCTAAAGTCAGCATGGTTAATACAAGTTTGAAGAAACTTAAACACCATCTTGCTGGTTTTGATGTGGTTGTCAAAGAAAGAACCACGGCCACAACTATCACTAAGGGCTCGTGGGGGTTCGAACATACAAAAGCTTGTTTTAGGGATGAAATAATTCCATTTGTAAAAGCTCTAAAGGACTTATTTAACACATTCAATCAATATTTGGTTGATGAACTTTCTGAAGTCCAAAATGTCTTTCATCAAATGGAACAGGCTGTGGAACAACATCGTTTAGAGTCAAAAACATTTGAAGTTAAAATGAATCAAGTTTTGAACGAAAACGAACGACTCTTGGAACAAGTCATTAGCAAAGATATTGTGAACATGATTGTGAATTCTTCTGTGGATAATGCTTCTGTAAATGTGCATGAATGTGTAAAGTGTCTCAAACTTGAGACTGAGCTTCTCAACAAAAAGGATTTCGTTGAAAAAGAGATTTACGATAAACTGTTCAAAAGTTTTACCACTCTTGAAAAACATTGCATCTCTTTAGAAGTTGATTCTCAACTTAATCAGGAAATTTTTTTAAAGGGACAATTCTGTTTCAAATCAAAGTGCTCCAAATTTTGATTAATTGTTTGAATCAAATGAATTGAATCTCTGTCCCAGAGAAAAGACACGGTCATAAAGAAGTTGAAAGAGAAAATTAAATCTCTAAGTGGAAAAATGAAGAGGGATAGATTAAAATGGGATCTTAGAAGAGATTGAAACAATAAATATTGGGAATTGGACATTAGGTGTCAATGCTTTGGCTGAGAGAATGAGCATTTGAAACAGACCTATAAGCAACTTTATAACTCGATTAAACCAGCACGTATTCGATCAAAAGAACAATGTGATGATTTAATTAATCAAGTCAATATAAAGTCTGCAGAAATTTCTGATTTAAATGCTAGTCTTCAAGAACAAGTTTTGGTAATTACAGCTCTCAAGGATGATTTAAGGAAACTAAAAGGAAAAGCTCTAGTTGATAATGATGTTACAAAACACCCTAGTAATCCAGAGATGCTTAAAAGATGATATCGAACCAATAACCCCTAAATTGTTGAATAAAAGGACAGCTCACTCTGCCTATATTAAGCACACTCGGGAAGAAGCTACAGTTCTTAGGGATCTAGTTGATCATGTTAAAGAAAATTATCCTCTAGATCATACCTTAGACTCTGCATGTAGGTATACTAAACTAATGCAGGAGTTGCTTACAAATATCAGTAAAACCTGACCTAGTATCAACAAATCTGGAGAAAAATTAGTAGCTGTGACCCCAAAGAACAAGGACAAAAGAGTTAGATTCACTAAGCCCATCACATCTTCAGGAAACAGAAACACAAAAACCTCTTCTTCAACAAACTTAGTTTCTAACAAACCTATGTTGTCTTCTATAGGAGTAAAACCGTCTACTAGTGCTAGCGGATCACAGCCTTCAGGCAATACAAAGAAAGATAAGATTCAGCAAACACCAAGTAGTACTCAGAAGAATAAAGTAGAAGCCCACCCTAGGAAAGTTAAATCTAGTTTGAAAATAAAGATTGTGTTGTTGCACCTAAAGGAATTGCTCATGTGCAGCATTCCAAGCTTAATGCGAATTCTGAACTTAAATGTGTTAAGTGTAATGGTTGCATGCTTTCTGATAATCATGATTTGTATGTTCTTGATTTTATCAATAATGTGAATGCTCGTAAAAAATCTAAATCTGTTAAGAAAAACTCAAAAAGAAAAGTTTGGAAAACAATAAGAAAGGTGTTTACAAATATTGGATATATCTGGAGACCTACTGGCCGGACATTCACTATAGTAGGAAATGCGTGCCCTTTAACTAGGATTACCACATCTACTGAAGTGCCCCTTAGGAAACCAACTGCTCTAGATAATGAAACATCGCCGTAACATTGGTTTACTCACGGAAACCTAGGAAATCTATAATTAATGTTCCTGTTAGCAAATCTAAGGTTCTTAAATCTGTATCTGCTAACAAAAAGGAACCTAGTCAATCTTGGGGATCCATAGTTTTCGATGTTCCATCTTCCTCTCTTGATGAATGCAGGTCGTCCAAATTGTTCTCTGGTATTTGGACTCCGGCTGCTCCAAGCATATGACCGGAGATCGCTCTCAGCTCACCAATTTTGTCTATAAGTTTTTAGGTACAATCAAATTGGGATATGGTGATTATCATATTGGGAATGTTACAATATCAAGGGTTTACTACGTGGAAGGACTTGGACACAACTTATTCTCCGTTGGGCAATTTTTGTGATTTGAACCTTGAAGTTGCTTTTCGTAAAGACACCTGCTTCATTCATAATTTAGAAGGTGTTGATCTATTAACTAGATCTCGAGGAAACAATCTGTATACTTTGTCTCTTGGAGATATGATGACGTCCTCTCCTATATGTCTCTTGTCAAAGGCCTCAAATACTAAGTCCTGGCTATGGCACCGACGTCTGTCTCATCTGAACTTTAGTGCAATCAACCATTTAGCTAAACATGGTCTTGTTCGAGGTCTCCCTAAGCTAAAGTTTAAAAAGTACCATCTGTGTTCAGCATGTGCAATGGGCAAAAGCAAGAAGAAATCCTAAAAACTTAAATCTGAAGACACCAACCAAGAAAAACTCTATCTTTTGCATATAGATCTTTGTGGACCAATGTGTGTCGCAAGTGTTAATGGAAAGAAGTACATCCTCGTCATTTTCGATGATTACTCTCGATTTACATGGGTTAAGTGCTTAAGGTCAAAAAATGAAGCTCCAGATTTCATTATCAAGTTTCTCACGATGATCCAAGTGCGACTTAAAGTGCCTGTCTAAAGAATCAGAACAGATAATGGAACTGAATTTGTTAATCAAACCTTGCGTGAATATTATAAGAAGGTTGGCATCTCTCATGAAACATCTGTTGCTCGCTCTTCACAGCAAAATGGTGTTGTTGAAAGACGTAATCGTACGCTAATTGAAGCTGCCTCCACAATGTTGATTTAAGCAAAAGCTCTGTTATTCTTATGGGCAGAAGCAGTTGTTACCGCATGTTACACCCAAAATCGTTCCATCGTACGTCTTCGTCATGGCAAAACACCATATGAGCTTTTACATGACAAAC
>BQNB010051481.1:0-40969 GCA_026074375.1 Tanacetum coccineum | reverse complement strand
TTACATACGACGGTTCTTCTCTCGGTGGGGTTAGTAAAATTTTTATTTCGAGTTAAGTTTTTGTCGATATATTCTATTAATTAGGGTTAGGGTTACTGGGTTTGGGGTTTTTGGTTCCTTTTTTTGGTGATTGTTGGGGTTTTTGTGTGTAAAACCAATTGTTGGGGCTTACTTCTTGAATAACCTGGTTTTCCCTCTTTTTGTTAGCTGTTATAATGATATGCAACGTGGTTGTTTTGGGTGTGATAAAGTGGAAGGATGGTAAAGTGCGAGACTGGCTCGCCTCAGCAACCTCCATGAGTGTAGTCCTATATAAAGGCTCTAATGTGTAGTTGTTTGAGATTTTCGAAATTAGCGACGATTGAATTGGGTTGTGTTTTATTGAATTCTATCGAAGTTGAGATCATATTCATCTTGGCGGGGCAACTTATAGAGTCTACAACCATGACAGATTGATCCTTTTTTAATGGAAGGATGGTGGAGTGTGAGATTCGCTCGCCTCAACAACCTCGACGAGCGGAGTCCTATATAAAGGCTCTAATGTTCATCACTAAATACTTTAGGCTGCTGTTTGAGATTTTCGAAACTGACAAATTTTTTTGTTTTCGTTATTCTCTAACAACTGCCTAGAGTGTTTACTCTTTAACTTAGGCATTTGTAAAAATTGGTGCTATGTGCTTACAACTGTTTATATTCGGTTGATTCCTGTAGTGATGCTTGAATTCAGATATGTTCAATTGAACTTAGGCGAACTTGAGATCATCTGCATGTTTGCGCTGCTATTTATATAGTATGCATTCGTGGCAGATTGATTCGATTTCGTTGGTTATGGGGTCTTTGTTTCAGCTTAGATTCGGGCTTACGATTTTGTTTTTAGAATGTGGTAAGGGTTTTGCATTCTTACGCGTGTTAACATTCAGAAGAGGACTTCTAATTCAATACCCGTGAGAGTGATAAAACCCTTATCTAGACAAGTGGTATTTTTAAATAGCTTGGTTTGGCAACGCGAAAGGTATTTAAACAAATGCAACTGTTGTTTGCAGTCATGTTGTTGTTTATAAATATTGCTGATATCGATTGTCAACGGCGAGGACGAATTTTAACAGGTTAGATTAGGGTTGTAATCATTTGTATCTTGGCGGGGTAAACTGTTAGGTTTGCAGCCATGGCAGATACATCTAGTTTTCTAATTTATAACCTGTCTAAGCCTTTAACGGTTGTATATCGCCCTTAGATAGCAGAGGTCAGTCACTTTTGCCGTATGATTTCTCTAATGGTTTTGTATACTATCTACTTCTTTCAGTTACCGCTAATTTGCAGATACATGAAGCAAATACTGAGTATCAATATGGTCTTTGAAGATTTGGTGACCCAGAAAGAGGGATAGTCGGGTTGCATTACTTGCTCGACCCGCGCATTTATTATATCTGATCAGACCATCCTTTTATTATAACCCGTTTGCATACACGTATAGGGTCTGTTTCTCTCTTTCTCTTTCATGTTCACGAAAAGTTTATTTCTTTGCTAGGCTACTTGTTTGGTACGCACCCGTGGTAGTCCTTCATCCGTGTAACATTAAATACACGCTATCATTAAATGACGATGATGACAATGAGCATTCTATGACTTAGCTTAGCTACCTGTTTGGTATGCAGCCATCGTACCAGAGCAAAACGGTTTTATGAAAAAAATGCTTTGGTAGAACTTCTATGGCCTTACATAACTGAGTTTGCTTGAAATATAACATGTTCATGAACCATCTCTTAGGCCAGCTGGTATGTCATCCATGTCTTTCATGCATAAACACGTTTAACATTGGTGATGCATCGACTGGTCTCATAGATGTTTCATATATAATTTTGCCGTTATACTAACACTGCTATCATTAAATGACGATGATGAAAATGAGCATCCTATGACTTGGCTTGGCTACCTGTTTGGTATGCAGCCATCATTGACATTCACATTATGGTCTTAACTGAGCCAAACGATTTCATGATCTGATAAATTTCAGCGAATGTACGAGTGATTGTTGGATACGTGTAACACTAAATATGTTCTATTACTAAATGTCGATGATCAAAATGAGCATCTAAAGACTTAGACCAAACTAACCATATTTTCCATGCAAATTTGGTCCTCTATGAGTCTTAATCGCTCATCACTAATTATAGGGTTGCCTAATCGCTAGTAACTATTGGGTTTATTACATGATATCCATGTGTAATCCGGTTTTGAGTATTGTCAGGTATAGATACTCATATGCATTGCGTGGAGCTGTTTTTTGGTATATTTCGTCATTATTCATCTTGGTTAAGTGGAGGAAGTTGGTTAATTCCTGTTTCTTATGGCATTGTCATTTTCTTTTGCTTGATTGTACACGTTCTTAGTTAAGGCTTAGGATGCCAGAGGTTCTGACATTAAATGCTGCCTTTATTTAGTTTCATGCTATGAATGTCGGTTTGTGATGTTACTTAGTGTAATGGTTGCTGGATATGTGTACTTCTGGATGATATTAGGTCATTTCCTTCTGCGTGATTGTACATGTTGTCTTTGTTGTTACATTGTATGTATCTCTGTTTGTTGCAGTTGGTATTTTGTATGCTTTAATTTTTGTCACATTAGATGTTGCCTTTTTTTAGTTTCATGCAATGTGTAGAATATCAATCACACAACAATCTACGAAAATGAAAGAAAGAAATATATAGAGAGAGAAATGGTTGGACACTTCTAGTGAGAGAAAGAAACATGTAATGTATTAGCTTGTGATATGAACCAACACCCTCTCCATGGGATGGAGAGGGCTTATATATGTCTTACAAGGGCCGGCCATGGGCCTTGTGTGCCTTGGGCTTGGCCCGGTTAGCTTAATTTTATCCAAACGTTTAACTACGAGCTAGGAAATACATATTTAGGAAGTGACCGAGTCTTTTCTTGATTTTTAACAATCTCCCCCTAAGGGAGGTCACTCTAATTTACAAAAACTTAAGCTCGACATTCTATGAATGTCTTCAATCTTACTCGTAGTCTTGGATCTTTGTCTTTATCTTGTGATATGTGTAGTGATCTATTGACTTTAGGCTTGAGCTTGTTCCTTTAGCTTGACTTGTATGTGATCTTTAGCTTCTTGAGATCATCAGCCAAACATCATCTCTTTTCATCATCTTGTGATCTTTTTCCTTCTTGCGATCTTGTGACCTTCAGACCAACATGCTCATACCATACTTCATCTTGAAAGATTGTATATTCATCTTTCTTGAAATTCTTTAACTTTAACACTTCATGACTTCAAGGAAGACGTGCAATATTAGAGTAGTGAAAGTCTTTTGAAACATGTACTTGAGCTTTCATAATGTCTTTACATATGTCGGTCGAGTATGAGCATGAGGCTATGAAAGTGACTCGTCATGGACTAGCTGCTGTTATCATCAGGAATACCTGTAGGTTTAGGTTGGTGATAATCAACAGATATGGACGAAAGTGTCTTTGTCACTTCGTCGAATACGGTTGCAATAACCACGGTTCCCCGTTAATCAGTATAAATACTGCCTGTGATCAAGTAAAATTTAAAAGAATCTCCTTGGCAGGGTTTTGCAGCTGCACTAGCCGTTCTTATTACCGGAGCATCTCAAAGCAGACAACACGGTATGCGTGAACCAGTGAGTTACTGTCTCACCGATTGAATCAAAATTGATTTGGAAATCAATCGATGTGTCACTTGCTAAAGTGGTTTTGCAACACATCAAGAGTTTTGTACTTTTCAAAATTCATCAACCGTCAATTCATAGTCTGGACCGAATCGATATCCAGTGTCACAAGTTTGATCCATTTAGAATCTCACAAGTCACCTACCGCAGTGCTTGTTTGATGTTGGCTCTAGAAGGATTTCCATCGTCACTGTAAATACTTTAGTATCACTCTAATGTTCTGGAAATATCACAAGGATAATGCGTAGGACTCTTAAGACATTTCTTGTTTTCACAGTGTATGAATAACAAGTGTATTTTGGATTAGTGTCCTAGTGAAATTTATGGATGATCTCTTTATGGCTCTAGACTCAATAATGCACTTTAGTTTTAGTAATCGGAGGTTGGAGCAGACTACCACCTTTTCAATACCAACTAACTCGAAGTGAGAAAGTCGATAGATATGCGTTTATCTTTGTGAGAAATGAAACAAGAGTCTTTTGAGAGACCTTGAATGGCTAGGAAGGGTTATGCATTGCATCATTGGGTCCATGATGTCTATCTTCAATACCAGACAATAGCTTAGTGTTTCTGATAGCATATTTATTGACCCGGTTTCTGCCTAAGTGTATGCAGGGCTTCTTTCCTTACACCCTTTATCCTTACATTTATTTTAATTCTTCAACCCCTTCAATGCTTATCAAAACTTCATCACTAGCACCTTGTTGGGTTTGTTCCAGTCTTAGCTCTGTCTTAGTCTGTATTATTCCCTTTCTCACTTTTACTCCTTTTGTATCATACCTAAGGACTTATATTCTATCTAATGGAATGTACCTGGGTAGATCCCTCCGGTTCTGGCTGGATCATGGGAACGAATACGTATACTTAACCACCTTATAACTCCGATAAAATTAAGTACATGGTCGATCTTTGGGTATTGTTCTCATTGCCTTAAAACCATTTGAAAAACACAATTAGTTTTTACTTTTCATAAATGCTCCCCTCAACTCATGCATCGATAACCAAAATTATTTAGCTTGGTGAGGGAGGAGTTTGTACTTGAGTCTTTACTCATCACTTTACATTTTAGTCCAATTTTCTCTCCCTCAAAAATAGCATATCGTATGATGTTTTTGATATCAATGGACTAAAATGGCTATTTGATATTTGAAACACACTAGGGAAAAAATATTAATAACATGATTTCCTTGGAACAATTTCCTTAGCTCCCCCTTAATTGTTGAGGGCCTGATATAGTGTTGAGTACACAATTTTGAAAGATTTTGAATTTACTAAAAAAATTCTTGAAAATTTGTACTCAAACACTATATATTTGCCTACTGTATAAGTCTACACTACATATATTACATATTCACAAGATAGATAATGAGATTGGACCTGTTATGAAAGAAGACAAAGTATGACAAAATCATATTGTCCTCTGGATCAGCTTGTAGTCCATCTCAAGTTCCCTTGCACCAACTAATCCTTCCAAATTCCTAAGGATCCATCTCTCCAGCACCTTCTTATCAATCAACTCTACCATGATGCCTCATTGTCTATTATCTGAGTCTGACCATTTTCTTCTAGGCATGTCTTTGTTGTAGCCAAATCAAAAATTGAGTAGCCTGTGGTGAAGAACGTCACAAACTTTTTTAAATGTTACATCCGAGAACTTGTAGAGATCATCAGCTCGCATTAGTCTCTTCTGGTAGCTTAAGTCTTCATAGACGACTCCTGGTGGTTTATATGATGGTGTGTACAGTTCTTTAGTAGAAATACCCAGAAAGTCCTTTTGAGGCTTGGTGATATTGAGCTTCTTTTGGTAACTTTCCACACCCAATTGGACATCTTCGACTCTCTTCTTGATGACAAGACTTCTAGTGAACATACGCAGTACCACCGCCAAGTCAACAATTACTTCACCATCGAGATGGAATAGCTTGTATTAAACAACAAGAAGTAACACGTCCTGAATGTCATTTAGGTGTAGATTGATGAAGTCACCTTCTTTGAACTTGTACAATTGTCGATCGGCTCTTCTCCCCATAATTTCCTCCAAATAACCGTAACCATGCAGTTTGTTAACCTTCACACTGACCACACTCAGAATCTTTTGATGAAAAAAGACTTCATGTTTCGAGAATCTGTTGAGCTGAGATTTGTAGAATAGTTAACGATTGGGTCCCCAATGCTTGATTCCAAATTCAACATATTTGTTATAACCCACTTTGGTAACACTCCATAGCTTCGGGATCATGTCTTCTATACCCACTAACTCATACCTTGCAGCCTTCGTCTTTGTAATTGACGTAGTATACTTCCTTTCCGAATCTGTAGATTTCAAGTACTTTAAATCGTTGTTGAAGAAGTATTCTGCAATTACGGTTAGATGACCTGGATGACCTTTCAGAGGAAGAGGTTTGCTCAAGTCAAATGGGCATAGATCACCTTCAGGGTTATCCCTGTCAAGTCTGTCTGTCAGAGTTTAAAGCATTCTTCCATATTGTATTCCAGCTCAATGCTGCTCTGGCAGGTGCCCTTCAAGAGATTGTAGACTGGTCCAACCAAATCTGCTTTAGTAATCTTGTCAAGCTTGAGACGATTCTTTGCAAAGTTGGAGAATCAATAGGAGTGGCCATTAGCTCATCAAATGTGAGTGGATCCTTTTGAGCAGATAACAGATTATTGAACCAAGACTATTTAGGTTGATCATCTACAACTTGACACTTGTTCCACTCTGGATCTGGAGTAGGAGGCCTTGGTGGTTGTTTGAACCAATCATTCTTTGGTGAAGCTTCACCATCTTGAGGTTGATCAACATCGTTCACATTCTCTTAAACCGGTTCTTCATCACCCATTGTTACCTCATGAGTAACTTCTTTAACTGACTCTTCAGCTGATGCAGATTTACCAGTTTTAGAAGTTTTAGGCGGAGTGTCACCTTTGGAGGTTTCCTTGGATGCTAAAGATGTCTTTGAGGGTTTAAAGTCATTTCTTGATCTTTTCTTTCTTTTCCCTTGGTTTGATCCAGTAGAAGGGTCTTTATCTTCTTCATGGCCTCTTTTCCTCAGATATGGGATCACTTTATCCAAGTCGTCTTTATCCTAAATTAGTGAAAACACGAGAGCATCATACAATGCTTTATGCTTCGAATGTTTTTTTGTAAGACTTAGATTCCATCATCATCTTGAAAAAAATCTCCTTCTGTTTGAATTCAGCCTTGGCAGCTTGATCATATGGTGAAGCTGAGAATTTTGGCATTTTCTCCTTGTCTGCTTGCTCTTGCTTGATCTTGATAATATCAGAAACATCTTTCTAAGAGCTTTGTTGTATAAGTTCTTCAGTGTGTTTCTGGAGCACCTTTTGAAGAGCATCTCTCATCTACAGCTACTAGAACCTAAGATCTAATTGTTGCAATAATTGGTGGATATTGATCAACTTGTTTGAGCTCTTAAATATCCTTTTCCAATTCAAATACTCTTTGAATAATTGTTGGGAGTGGATCAGGAACTGATGTGGCAGCTAGAGCTGCGGTGGTGATTGGTGGTATAGGGATTGGTATTATTTGTTATTGTAGTATAGGTGTGAGATTTGGTGACAGAGGGAGGAGGTGGAAGAGTTGTTATAGAAGTTATTGTAGGAATTTCAGGTATTGGTGAGAGGATTGTGGGCTCAGGAATCACCAAAACAGGTACAGTGAGTATAGGTAGAGACTAGATATATGGTACCTCTTGTTGGATTTGAATGTCTAACGGTGAATTGATCTCTGTATCTACAGATTCCTTAGCAGTAGCAATTAAAGACATATCAGAAGAAAGTTTAAGGAATTAATTACCAAAACCAGATGACACAGATAAACTAGAGCTTGTAAGTAGAAGTTTTCCAACTTGCTCAAGATCACTATTTGTTACTTTTATCTTTTCAGCATCTGTCTTTTTTGCATCAGTTATCTCTTCATCTTTCATAGTCTCAACAACTTCAGCTTCTTTCATCTCCTCATCATCCTCGTCATGCACATATTCATCACCATGCACAAACTCATCATCATATGTTTTCTCATCATCAGTCTCTTCAAGATCGATACTTCTGTCATCTTCAGCATCGTCTTTCTTCTCTTCCTCCTCATCAGAATATACCCAATCAATCTTTTCATCAACATTTTCTTCCTTAGAATATTCACTCTCTTTTTTTGAACCCCAATCAATTGCAGAATCACCTTTGGCTTCAGAACTGCCTTTTACCTCATCGAGAACCCCTGGTTTAGTACCAGTTCCTTTACTTGAGGTCGTGAGGATAACTATTGACTCATCGAGAGCCTCTAGTGTAACACCATCTCCTTTACTTGATCCTCCTGTATGTGGTTGTCTTTTGCTAGTTTTCTTGATGTTCTTGATTGCTTGCATAGTATCTGCAGCTAACTGTTCATCAGCAGTTAGCATTTGAACACCTTTAAGTTTCTGAGACTGATCAATTGATTTCTTCTTTGGGACACTTGGAGTATCTTAAATGACAACACCCTTTGATGTTCTACTGCTAGTTTGTCTCTTAGCAGGTTCAGGATCAGATTCATCAGACACTTTAACACTTGCCTTAGGATTGACAGCTGTCTTCTTTCCTTGTGACCCTTTACCTTTGCTTCTCTTCAGAGGTATCAAGCCAGTGGAGTATTTGATGAACATTTGATAGGTCTCAGATTGCTTGATTTCATCAGTTAACATAGTATCAGGAATGGCCCGACCATACTCTTGAAAGTCTTCACCAATCCTGACAAATTTCAAACTGTTCAAGACACCATCATCCTTAATAGTGTTGATGTATAAGTGCTTGAGCTTGTTAAGAGATTTGTGTTGTGAGAGGAAGAGTTGATGATGATTTTGGTAAATCTAAGGTATGGAATAATTTCACACCTTTTCAGCTTTGGCTCCCTGTAGTCAATTTGGTATGCAAAGTCTTCCCAAATCAACTCAAGGTACTCAACATTTTCCCTATGGAACATACCTCATAAAATGTCCATTATGGATTTTCTAAGTCTGTCGTTACTTGAGGTTTTACCAGAAAGGCACTTGTTGATGATTGATTCCAGAGTTCTCCAAGGTTGATGCATATAATTAACAATCATGATGGGAAGCTTGTTCAGCTGACCTTTATAACCAAGTTTAAGAAGGAAGGTGAGCAGTTCTTCTTCAGATGGAGGAGGAACAAAGTCTTCACCTTGAACTCTTAGGCAAATGCCAAGGATCTTTCTGAATATTTCTACATCCACTGTGCACTTCTTGTTAGCAAGATCAAACTCATAGGAGTTAATACCCTTGATCTTCTTGACTGTGTACCAAAACTGCTACATGTATATTTCAGGAACAACAGCTGAGACAAGAAAGGCATTGTAGCAAATTGAGTTCTTGATTACGTCAAGGATGACTTGGTAGGTTTCTTCCTTCTGAGGCATAGTAGGATTAATCCTCATGTTGGTGGTACTAATCTTGATTCTTTTAGTTGCAGGAACCTATGCATTATCACGAGCAACTAGTTGTCTTTGTTCTTGAGTCATGATTCTGCTTAAGAATTATCCAATAAAGTTTATATACATAACATATATATATTACTGATTAGACTGATTATCCTTGACGTTGTGATTGATTTAGATGAAATTTATGTTTAAGTTGCATGCAATTAAGTCCGTTTTAACACACTATGTGATGAAAGTCAACCTTGGTCAATGGACAAAGTCAACTATTAAAAGTCAACCTACTGGCCAAAGTCAACCTAGGTCAAACAATCAATTAGTGGTCAAAGGTCAAACATAAGTCAAATAGAAACAATGACATATTTCGCAGGATTCTATAAAGATTTAGACATAGTTTCTTTTCATAAATCTGACATATTTTGCACAAATGTGACACCTGCATGTTTCGCACAAATATGACATGTTTCGCACGATTGTGTTAAGCATACATATTTTGCAGACCTATGTTTGGCATACATATTTTACACAATTAGACACATACATATTTCGCACACCTATGTTTGACGTATTTCACAGACCTGTGATTTACATGTTTTGCAGAATTCAAACATTATATGCTTCGCAGTTTTACACAAACAAAAACAATTATTAGGTTACTCTATATCATTTCACAATCAACATAACTCATTCAAGGGCACATCACATAATTAATCTCAACAAGGACAAGCAACAAACACACCCTTTTTTAAATATTTTCATGCATAATCAAAGGAAGAACTTAGAGCATTTGAGATATAAGGTATCCAGGAGACACACTAACTATTCGTCTGGACTCGACACAACTTAGAAACACATTAAACATCACAAACGAAAGCATTCTTCATACCACTTTTGAAATTTTCACACCCAAGAACACCTTTACCAATCTAATGATATCCTAGGGGATAAAAGACATGTTATACGGGACACAAGAAAGCTTATAACATGCAATGGAACACAAACCTACAACCATTCACGTGTACATACAGTTGGAGGATTTAGGAAAGATATATTAGAGATTAGTTTGTACAAACACAAAATAAATAAGTCAAAAAAAACGAGCAAGTAAACGACCCCTACCACCCCCAACACCACACATCCCCCACCACAGGAAGATAAAATTTACACAAACAGTAAATATAACCCAATCATAACGCTTAATAAGATAGAACACCACCCCCTCACTATAATAGAAATGTATAGCTGCACTTAGTTCTCATATGAAACACCTAGACACGAAATTATGGAACTTGTAATGAGATTATTTTAGCAAATTAACTCTAATTCCATATAGATAGACGTATTGTAAAAGATGAGTATAAACATGTTATAATCATTACCTTGAAGCTTAAAAATGGTTTAGAGATCTTGTTGAATCGTGCGAAATGTGTATGAAGAGAAGGAATATGTTTTGAATTTTTAGAATTGTGAGAAATGTGTTAGTGATATTTTATGTTATCCGGTTCTATTTTTAAAATAGGCATAAATGGTCCCTAGACTTTGCAACACTTTCTAAACACATTTATACTTAACACTAAGTTAAAAGGTTTTATAGAGATGGCAAGATTGGTCCTTAAAGTTGCTAACTTAGGATTTAAGTCCTAGATTTGGCCTTTTAGTCCCTAAAAGTTGAAACCAATAACATTTTAAGCCTATTAGAGTTAAAATTACATTAACTCCCCTTTAAATGATGATCCGTTATTGTTAACAACTTTTTTTTCGTTTAATCTGTGATGACTTTGAAAGATCATTTTTGAAAGAATTATTAGAACCTTTCTCCCCCTTAAATAATGTCCCGTTTTCTATTTAAAGATCTGTAGTCATTGTTTGAGTGATAGAAAATTCTTTTAAAATCTTTTTGTTGGGAAATACAAGTCAAAAGGTCAAAGTACTGCTAAATGAAAGTCAAAGTACTGCCAGTCAAAGATCGAAGTACTGCCGTGGATAAAGGAATCTTAAACGATTATCATTTAAACAGTTAGTAATTATCTTGTAACAGTTAGTTTAATGATTAGTATCAATTAGTGTTTATGATATACAAGGACTGTACGTCTACTAGAGGTTATCCTTATGTTTATAAAAGGATCTCTAGGAAGATATTAGAATATAGAACAAAAAATAGAAAACATACGAATTATTAGTATTGTATTTAGGGATCTGCAACTTAGGCAGATTCAAAGAGTTATAATAGAAATCGTTTGAGAAAATATCATTTGTTCTTCTTGATATTGTTAACTAGTTTCCGCATAGTTAACAATATTATATCAGTGTTTCATTGCTACTAACTTGGATTTATTCAAGGAGGTAACATCCTTTACAGGTTAAAGGGTTAATATACTAAGGTAAAACGATCCTACAAGTGGTATCAGAGCCTTGTGAAGAGACTCTGATCTAGAAGAACTTTCATCATTCGAAATCGTTCCAAACTCCCAAAGATTGTCTGAAGCAGAAACTATCCCTCGCTGCCTCATCTGGTCCACCCACCCTTCTTGATGATTGGAGCATAATAGATTGATAGCAGACCATGTGGATTCTTGGACAAGATGCCTTGGAGGTTTTTTGAACTGGAGCGAAGAAGCTGATAATGGCACCAATTGCTCTTGGCTTTGATGGCTACAAGCTCAACCGATTCATCTAAACTCACAGTACCTTACTGTTCAAATGTAGTAAATCTTATAAAAAGTTGCTTGAAAAGCTATCAAACTGGAAAAAAGAGAAAATTTTCAAAGATCTAGGACTGAAATTTCAAGGATACTCAAAATGATGCTTAGAGTCATTATAAGTCATGCTTAAAACAATGAAAAGAATGATATGCATGGGTGATAATTATGAACAGATGGAGATAATTGAACTTAAGATATGGATTTGAAACTAGAGAAGAAAAAAACAAAAGGAATTATATCAAGTTCTTAAAAGAAAGAGATGATTCAAAGTAAAACTTAGTATAAATGTACAAATGGCTTCTTACTTCAAAATGAAGTCCTAAACAAACAAAGATAATGTGTCTGATAAGTCATGTATAGGATTTGGGATTGAGTCTAGTAGTGGTATGGAAAGTGACAATTCATCTGGGGATGAAACCTTGACAGATCATTTGTATGAAAATTTCAAAAGAGAAAAGGCATACAATTACAAGTACCATTCCACACCACAGGTACATTTATTCCACTAGGGCAAAATGTCTCGCTTGTATCAGGGATAGAAGAACTATGCTATTAGGAATAAGGTCAATAACAAGAGAAAATAAAGTCAGTCAAACCAGATATTGATAGAAATAAAGTCATAATGAAGATTGGGTTGATAGTGATGATGAAGAGACTGTTTTAAACTCTTCAGAAACTCAAAAGAAAACTGTTTTGAACTCAGAAAATAGTGAAACATCTTTTAAAAACAGGTCACCTAGCAGTCAAAACAGTGTTGGTCAAGGATCTAGGAAAAAGGGTCTTGGGAACAACGGGGGTAAATTATGTTTTGTATTGTTACAGACTAATCACCTAATCAAGGATTTGTAATTTACCATAAAGAAATTTTCAAACAAACCAAACCACATAAACCTAAGAGAAAGCATGTCAGAGGGGACACAAGAACCATCATGGAACAACATCAATAGGGTGAACCATAGTAACTTCTCAGGAAACTCTAGGTACCCTCACCAAAAGAGGTCTTTTATTATCCCATCAGCATACTTACAAGGGAAGGTTGAAATAGTACTGCCGAGACAGACCAAAATACATGTAATGTAGCTTTTCCTTAATGACCATAAATGACACAAACAGTACCTTCAAAAGGACTGCTAATGTGTTTTTTTTATCAAGTACAGGCTCGAACCTAGAGTAACCACAAGCAGTACTTCCCACGAAGCTACTGAAGGAATTAATTATCAAAGGATGGATAGTAGAAGACCTAGAATCTCAAGTTACTCACCATCATCGAGGTCTTCTACCACAAGGACTCCTCATAGACCACAAAGACCCAAGAAAATTGTAAATCGATCTGGTTAAAGAAAATTAAGTACTGTTTGGATCCCAGCAGTACTTCCACAAACTGTCAAAAAGAAAGCAATGATAATTCAAAACAAACATAAGAGAAACCACAAGGAACTATCTAGATTCTGTGAATAGGGATAATGGATCTTACACACTCAAGCAATTTGAGTATGTAACTCCATTAGGGGTATCCAAGTCAGTTATGACTTGGGTCCCTAAAAGAGTCTAATTCGTTAACTTGTTTTTACAGCAATCCAGAAGAGGATCACAAGATTAAGCTAATTATTAGATAGTGGTTGCTCTGGAAGTATGACATGAGACAAGGACAAACTATCAGATTTCAAGGATTACAAAGGCTAATTAAATGGTCAAGGTTCAACATCTTTGAGATAGTCAATATTTGGTATGATGAAAACCCATAGCTAACTAATTAAGGAGGATTGTCTTGTAAAAGTATGGACTTTTGAAAGAAAGAATTTTGATCTATTCTTAAGGGGAGGTATAAAGTCAAAGATGATTGACTTTTTAAGTGATGATGAACTGTGAAGAAATCAGACTAAATGGAAAATCATAAGTTGAAGATGAATTGAGATAGCCATTACTTTGATACATCTATTCATCTTAGTGGACAACTGAATAGGTTGAAAATTCTTAAACAACTGGTAGTGATTTATCAAAATATTCTTATATAGGAAATCTTACTATTTGATAAACAGGATCTAACTTTGAACAAAGTCATACTTTGTTTAAGTACCCCGGCTAGTGAAAAACAAACATGTACCTTGATGAAGGGTACTGCTAGTTAAAAGTAGTTTTTGTGAAATGTGGTGACTATTAGAGTGTGCAAAAAGATTTAGGCACAGATATTTGGGTGATCAAACTTTTTAAGGGATTGAGTGTTGGTTAACCACCACAACAGTCCAAATGGTAATCAATTACCATGGTCTTACAAACATAAGGTAATTGACTAGACCCAAATCAAACAGATTAGGTAAAGACCTCTCAAATCAGTTGATGGTTGAGTGGTGGGTCAATTTACCAAAAATTGTATGTTGATCAATACACCATGGATTACACTAATTATTGGCTACTCCAAAGCAAACGCTTTTTGGTAAAGAGAAGTCAATATCCTGTGATAGCTTTAATAGTTTTGCTCAAAACTATAAGTCCTCACTCACCAATGTGTTTTATATACGAGAGTTGACTATCAAGCAAAACGGCTACAGGAAAGACTAATCAAATCCGTTAATGGATGTAAAGACTTACCAAAAGTCATTAGTACTCAACACACTAATGATCATGTTCTGAGTGTTGAAGTTGATTTTTCAGATTTCATTCATGGAATATTACCTTTTCTAGGTAACAAAGAACTGACTATCCCAAGAGTGAATGTCTACTTGGTAAAGGCACATCAATTCCATATCATGTTGCTGAAAAGACATGTTGCTGAGAAGAACAATCGATTTGAGGCAAAGACAAGATTTTTGAAGAAGTGTGTAATGTTCAAATAAGAGGATTCATTTCAAGAGCTCAAACAGATTTGTGTACAAGATACTGCTCAAGGATGAAGCCTTAAAAAGATTTAAGTCAAGTACTGCTTAAATGACAAGACAGACTGAAGCTTAACAAAGAAGGACCAACTATCAAGAACTTGAGTCAAGCAATGGAATTCAAGTTAGGGGAGGATGTTGTGAAATACAAGTCAAAAGTCAAAGTACTGCAAAAATGAAAGTCAAAGACTAGCCAGACAAAGATCGAAGTTATGCCAGTGAAATAAAGAATCTTAAACGAATATCACATAAAACATTAGAATTAATCTTGTAACAGTTTAGTTTTAATGATTAGATCAAATAGTGTTTATGATATACAAGGACTAGTATCGTCTACTAGAGGTATCCTTATGTTTATTAAAAGGAACTCTAGGGAAATTATTAGAATATAGAACAAAAAAATGGAAAACATACGAATTATTTAGTATTGTATTTAGTGATCCTGCAACTATAGGCAGATTCAAGAGGTTATAATAGAAATCTGAGTATCGAGAAAATATCATTTGTCTTCTTGATAATGTTAATAGTTTTTCCCGCATAGTTAACAATAATGTAAATCATTGGTTTCATTGCAAACTAACTAGGATTTATTCAATAGGAGGTAACATCCTAACAGGTTAAATGGGTTAATATACTAAGTAAAACGATCCAACACTTTCCTTAACAAAAACTATGGATGAGTATATATTTGGATTACAACACCAATAAAAACAATGATTTCTCAAATTTTTCAAACAAAAATAAATGCACTGACACTACACTTATAGAGTAGATAGGCTACGGGTTGTGTACAAATATGCACAACCATTGCATGATCATAAAGTAGAATCATGCCCAGAAACATAATATTCCCGTGAATGTCCCGTTTTCTATTTAAAGATCTGTAGTCATTGTTTGAGTGATAGAAAATTCTTTTAAAATCTTTTCCTTATCAAAAACTAGGATGAGTTATATATTTTGGATTACAACACCAATAAAAACAAGATTTCTCTTTTTTTTCCAAAAATAAATGCACTGACACGTACACTTATTGATAGATAGCCCGGGTTGTGTAGCAAAGTATACACAAGCCTTTGCATGTTTTCTGATTTTATATTTTTCTATTTGATTTTCTGGTTTTATATTTTTCTATTTTCTTTTTGTAAAATTTTATAAAAGTGGAAAAATCTTTTTGAGTTTTTCTGATTTTCTGTATTTACATAGGATACAAGAAGATGTGCCACCATCACTCTTCTTCTTCTTCTTTTTCTAGTCTTTTAGCGTTTCAGGAGACATACTTCTCATTCCAAGCTTGTTGATAAGAAAGTGAAGTCTTTCTCGTCCCAATGCCTTGATAAAGATATCTGCCAGCTGATATTCTGTTCTGACGAAGTAAAGTTCAACCACGCCATTTTCTACTTGCTCTTTATGAAGTGATATCTGACATCGATATGCTTGGATCTTGAGTGTTGGACATTGTTACATCATAAAGCAATGGCACTTTTGTTATCGCAGTACAGAGGAATTTAGTTGAATCCAAGGCCATAGTCTGTCAGTTGTGATCGCATCTAAAGGATTTGAGCACAACATCTGGATAAGGCGATGTATTCAGCTTCTGTATTGGATATGACCATGCTTTTCTGTTTCTTTGACGACCAACTCACTAATCTATCTCCCAAGACCTGCATACTGCCAGATGTACTTCTGGTATCTTGGCAACCAGCATGATCAGCGTCTGCAAAAGCTGTTAGTGCAATACAGGAATCCTTCGAATACCACAGACCTATATTAATGGTTCCTCTTAGGTATCAAAAGATTCGCTTAACTACATGTAAGTGCTTTTCGGTAGGCTCAGCCTGATACCGGGCATATATGCATACAACAAATACAAGGTCTAGTCGACTGGATGTCAGATACATAAGGGAGCCAATCATTACACGATAACGTGTAGGATCAACTAGTTTACCTTGTGGATCTTCATCCAGTTTGGATTTTTCCACCATGGGAGTATCCACTGGGTCATTGGTTTCCATACCATACTTTTTAATTATCTCAAGAGCGTATTTAGATTGGTTAAGAAAGATGCCTCTAGGACTTTGAGAAATTTGAAGTCTAAGAAAGAATGACATTTTGCCCATCATCGACATCTTAAATTTTGAACACATTATTTCAGAAAATGTTTCACATAGTGCAGGATCAGTTGAAGCAAAAATTATGTCATCTACATAGATTTGTACCAGTAAGATGTCTTTGCCTTCTTTCCGAGTAAATAATGTAGAATCAACAACACCTTTAGAGAACTTTTAGGAGAGTAGAAATGATGATAACTGATGTGTTTCAAAAATTTTAAATTTATAAGACTGAAAATACCAGATAATTATACGGAAACACACGGGTAAAAGTATAACCTACGTATGTAGTATAATCTTTTTAGGTAAGACCAGGTCGTCCACATGGATTAGAGTAGTGTTCAAATAACCAGAAAGAAAATAGACTTTAACAATTTTTAAAATAATTTTTGTTTTACCAATGATAATAAAGTTGACTACTCGGATAGTTGAAAAATAACTTATAAGTGTTGGAAATGATTTGACCTCGAATTTGGGACTTTAATTTATAAAAATGATTTCTCGTCAGAAAATGTTTTCACAAACTAACTTGGTTAACTTAAGACTTATATGTAGTTAACTAGACCAAATGTGTCACTCAAATAATCCAGTTATTATTATATCAAAGCTTATTTTGTTTATCAATTTACGAAAGTAGATTTCTCGGCACAAACGTTAAAGACCATAGACAAATCTTTAAAACCACATAGATCATAACGGGTCTTTTGACCTATACCGATATGATTATATAATCTAAGTTGATAAGCAAAAATAGATAAGATAAGATATAACAGGTTTGCAACATAAGCTTAAGATTAAAGTGATCAAGATCATACCAAACACTTATTCATTATCGTAATATCATCGAGCAGTCATGAGAGATTTAGCCTCTCATAGCTAAGGAGTTCATAACAAAAGTACACTTTACATTAACTTCCATTATTTCAATAACTAAGTAAGAAAATCATCTTCGTTCTTGATCGTTAGATCTTTTCCTTCAAAGATAGAGGTGTTTCTTGGTGAAAGGGAAGTATGTGTGTGAGATGGTTTGTAGAATGAGATGGATAGTGAGGAATGAGTGCTTTGAGGATGAAAATTCATCCTCAATTTATAGGCAAGTTTGGGTACAAAGTGCGGCGCACTTAGGAAAAAGTGCGGCGGACTTTGGGTGTTAACGCGATAACATTTAATGGCTTTTACTGGAAGTGCGGCGCACTTATAAATAAGTGCAGCGATTTTGAGGAGTTAACGCGATAGCATTTATTAGACTTTAATTCTTCAGACTTTGGGAGAAAGTGCGGCGCACAATATTATAAGTGCGGCGGTTTTGGCTTCAAAGGAAAGTGTGGCGCACAATATTATAAGTGCGGCGGACTTCATGAACTTTAGCTAGAAATCTTTCTTTTCTTGTATTCGCCTCCCAAAGTGTATAAATTCTTGAGCTTGGGCCTGTTGTGTCTTCAAGTGAACCTATAAGCAATTCAAGCTAATTAAGTACTAAAAGTTTACGAGAAATGATCAAATATACATAAATAACGCCATAGAAATATGTATAATTTGGGCGTTATCAAATCCCTCCACACTTAGCTTATTGTTTGCCCTCAAGCAATGGAAGCAAAAAATAAAATCATTTGTCATGACGTGGAGAAAATTTGGATTTTTATAAGAGTTTGCATATTAGATAACTTTTCAGGCATAGACATATAACATAGCACCTCTCAAAGGGATAGTGTTTGATTTTAAATTCATTTAGCCACTTAGATAGGGTTTAATATATGCTATTTGTGAAGAACACTCAATTTGCACAGATATAATCTAGACAGCTACCATAGGCTTGTACTTAACATATAAACCTGACCGACGGGTGAAGCTTTAGTACTAGAGAGGATCCAATCTTCATGCGCCAAACATAAGACTTTATTTCTTTGAACTACTATAACACACATATATAATTTTTTTTACCAAATGGTAACTAAGGCTTGGCACATAGCTTCTTCATTCAACTTTCAGATATTTCAGTAATATAGCATTTAAAAGGAGTGCTTGCAGGAACAAGGACTTGCGGGATACATTTCATGTGATAGGCTTCGGTCTAGTAAATGATGATTAAGCACAAGTTCTAGAGCTTCTAAATTACCAGCTCTCTCAAACATAATTATCAACCAATACCAATGTTCCAGAAAAGGTGACAAAGACCATACGTACACATCCGTAATGACGGAATAGACACATATGACTGCATTCAAACCTTAACTTGAACAAGCTAAAGGCATCAATTATCTTAGGTATCAAAAGTGGATACCCGAATATTCTAAAGGCTTAAAATTCTCACAATTTAGTGGACTGGGGTGTGCTAGCTATAATGTCAATCCGGTTGGACTTGCCTTACTAAGAGCATTTTTTACTTTAATTTGAAAACATATAATTAGAATTTTTCATAAAATATCAGTTGGAAAGTTTTTAACAGGGCAAACATAGAGGGATATGATTAATTTTTCCTATTTGGCTCCCCTCCACACTTAAGTTGAACATTGCCCTCAATGTGATAACTGATAATAGAGATAAAATAGGGAAAATTAAAGGAGAACGGTACTTCCCGGGGCATAGAGAAATGCATAGCTGTAGTAGAGCTATCTTGAGCATACTTCGTAATTTTCCATATCTTAAGGCTAAAGTACCTGCATAAAAGTAAACATACAAGAGCACACAAAAAGAAAATATTTTTGTTGATTTTTTTTAGAAAATAAATAAAAGATATTAGTAGAAGAATGGAGGAGGGACTCCTCCACACTTAAGTGAAGCACGGGTTGCCTCCCGAGAAGCGCTTAATTTTTAAGAGAGTCGTTAGCTAGACTCGTACTTCGAGAGTCATTCTTTTGGGAAGAAAGGAGTAACTGCCTCCCTTGAGTTATTGTCTTCTTCATGATATAGTTTGAGTCGATGGCCATTGACTATGAACGTCTTTCCATCTTTTCCATAAAGTTCAACATATCCGGATGGATATTGATGTTTCACTACATATGGTCCTAACCATCGAGATCTGAGCTTCGGTTGTTTAAATTTGTATTTTGAGTGAAAGAGAAGAACTTTATTTCCTTGTTTGAATTCTTTTCTCATTCGTAATTTTCTGTCATGCCAGATTTTGGTTCTTTCCTTGTATAGACGAGAGTTTTCATATGCTTGGTATCTAAGTTTGTCTAACTCGTGTAACTGAAACATTCTTTTCTCACCAGCAGCGATGAGATCTGGGTTGCAATTTTTCAGTGCCCAGTATGCACGGTGTTCAATTTCGAATGGTAAGTGGCAGTTCTTTCCATATATTAGTTTGTATGGTGTAGTACCGGTAGGTGTTTTGTAGGCAGTGCGAAAAGCCCACAGAGCGTCATTAAGTTTTCTTGACCAAATAGCAGTTTTTGACTTCACAAACACAACTCAGAATCTGCCCCGAAAACTCAGTTTTGACAACGAATCTTGTTTGATTAATTTGACTAACTTCCACTCACTTTTAATTCATGAAACCACTTGGGTTGGAAAGTAGACTCTCTGTAGTTAATTTTAGGCTCAAGAAAATCAATAAAAGCTATCCGTATGACCGAGATATGGCTCTCGCAAGATGACCTAAAATTCTGCCCAGATTTCTATTCCGAATTTAGCATAATTAACCCTAATTAACTTACCCAAAACCCTAATTATTATCCCTAAAACAATTTTTGATGATCAAAACCTCTTAATTACAGATTATTTACAATAACCTAATCCATCCTTAATGATTGTTACGTTAAATAAAATCAATTGAATTGAAAAAGATTTAGAAAACAATACCTTAACTCTTGAAAATCAAAACCCTAAATTTTTTTGGGGTTTTCTTCTTGTTATTGAGGGTTCGACCAATTTGGGTTGTAGGGGAGAGAAAAAGTGATTTTTGATTAAGTTATGATTTGTATTTATAGTGTTAAAGGATAATTACCAAATACAAATTGTAATCTAACTAGGATATCTTTTCCTTTTTCTTTTCTTTTACTAAAATTTGTTTTTTTTCTATTATATAATTTTTTTATTTTTTTATTATTATTTACAACTTTAATACCTATATTTTTTATTCTAGGTTAAAACCTTTGCTTATTTCGCTAAACCTAGAACTTTCTAACTAGATTTCTAACAAACCTTCATTTCCAATTATTTCTAAAAATGGAAAGTACTCTAAAATCACTAAAATACTAACATAATATATATATAATATGTATTATATATATAGTACGTACACAAAAAATTACGTACACGACATTTGAAACTAAGCAAAGCTTCCAAATGATCTCATTTCTATTCAATCTCATTTCAACTAGTACCATGATTCATCAATCATGTACTTCAATCTCATACAAATATCTCTCACAAAACACATAAAACACATAAAGAACACACACATAAATTCTTCAAATAAATTCTAAACAAACTGACCAATCTACTCAAACCACGGTTGTCACAGATTGTCTTTAACAGTTTTTTCAAGAATTCTCTTGAGAGCTCTGTTCGTGTTTTCAACTTGACCCCTAGTTTGAGGGTGATAAGATGTAGAGAAGCGGTGGTTAACTCTATATCTTTTCATGGTTTTTTCCATTATTTTATTACAGAAGTGAGTACCTCGATCACTGATTAGAGGTTTAGGCATTCTAAAACGGCAAAATAGTTTCTTCAGAAAGGTGACTGCTAATCAGGCATCATTGGTTGGTAAAGCTTGAGCTTCGGCCCATTTAGATACGTAATCAACAACGACTAGAATGTATTCAAACTTATATGATTTCGGGAATGGTCCCATAAAGCCAATACCCCATATGTCGAAAATTTCACGTACTTGAATGTTGTTTAAGGGTATCTCATCACGTTTTGATATATTTCTGGTCATTTGGCATGCTTCACAAAGGCGAACTAGAGTATGAGCTTCTTTGATGATTGTTGGTCAGTAAAATCCTGAATAAAGAACTTTTTAGCAGTTATGTTGGGTCTATAATGTCCACCGGTTGGTCCGTGGTGACATTGATATAAAATGGTTTGGGTTTCTGGTCCAGATATACAGCGTCTGATCATACTGTCAAAACATACTTTGAAAAGGTAAGGTTCTTCCCAAAAGTAGTGTTTGAGGTCAGAGAAGAATTTTTTCTTTTGTTGGTACGTCATTCCTTTTGGTATAATATTACCGACTAGGTAATTTGCAAAGTTTGCGAACCAAGGTTCACTAACGGTGTTGATTTCCATGAGAGTTTCTCCGGGAAAATTATCATCGACTTCACTGTCATCGCTTGTTTCATCATTTTTTATTCGGGATAAGTGATCGGCTGCAACATTTTTTGTTCCTTTTATGTCTTTAATTTCTATGTCGAATTCTTGCAGAAATAAGACCCATCGAATAAAGCGTGGTTTAGGATCTTGCTTTTTGAATAAGTGCCTTAGATCTGAATGATAAGTGTGAACAATAGTTTTTGAGAGAATAAGATAGGATCTGAATTTGTCACATGCAAAAACTACAGCCGTAAGTTCTTTTTTGATTACGGTGTATTTTTATTGAGCTGGATTAAGGGTTTTGCTTGCGAAGTAGATTGGGTGAAAGTTTTTACCATCTTTTTGACCTAAGACGACTCCAACTGCAAAATCACTTGCATCACACATAAGTTCAAACAGAAGATTCCAATTTGGGCTTACAATCACAGGAGCACATGTGAGTTTCTCTTTCAAAGATACAAAAGCTTTTTGACATTCATCGTCGAACTCAAATGGAGTATCTTTTTTTAGTAGCTTAGTTAGAGGTCGAGCAATTTTTGAGAAATCTTTAATTAAACGTCGGTAAAAACTAGCATGTCTCAGAAAGCTTCTAATACTTTTGATATTAGCAGGGGGTGGAAGTTTTGAGATTACGTCGATTTTTGCTTTGTCGACTTCAAGTCCGGCGCTAGACACCTTGTGTCCGAGCACAATTCCTTCTTTGACCATGAAGTGGCATTTTTCCCAATTAAGGACAAGGTGAGCATCTTTACAACGTTAGAGCATTTTATCGAGATTGTTTAGGCATGTGTCGAAAGAGTTTCAGAATACAGAAAAATCGTCCATGAATACTTCAATAGATTTTTCGATCATATCGTGAAAGATTGCCAACATACACCTTTGGAATGTGGCAGAAGCATTGCATAGCCCGAAAGGCATTCGCCTATAAGCGTATGTTCTGAAAGGACATGTGAATGTTGTTTTCTCTTGATCATTAGGATCAATAGGAATCTGAAAATATCCAGAAAAACCATCGAGAAAACAGAAATATTTATTTCCCGCTAATCTCTCTAGCATTTGATCCATAAATGGTAAGGGAAAATGATCTTTTGCGGTTGCTTCATTGAGTTTACGATAATCAATGCATACTCGCCAACCCGTAACGGTTCTTGTTGGAACAAGTTCATCATTTTTGTTGGTGACAACTGTAATACCACTTTTCTTTGGTACACAGTGGATAAGACTAACCCAAGGACTATCGGCAATTGGATAAATTATACCGATATCCAAGAGTTTCATGATTTCCTTTTTAACAACTTCCTGCATGTTCGGATTTAACCTTCTTTGTTTTTGGACAACGGGTTTCTTGTCTTTAAGAAGTTGTATCTTGTGTTTGCAGAATGATGGGCAGATACCAGGAATATCTGTCGTTTTCCAAGCAAAGGCTTGCTTGTGCTTTTTAAGAACAAATATGAGTTTGTTTTTCTTTTCTTTAGATAGCTGAGATGATATGATAATAGGAAGAAAAGAGGGTTCTTCCAGGAATACATATTCCAGATTATCAGGAAGAGATTTAAGTTTGACATCCTTAGGAGGTTCTTCGAGAGATGTTTTAATTTTATAATCAGTGTTGATAGTGATTTTTTTGAACGGTGGGTCTTTGGTGTCGGAATCAGCATCAGAGTTTTGATGAGCAGTCATTGCCATGAATTCATCAAATTCAGCAAAGATTTCTTCTTCGAGAAGGGTTCCTTCGATGAAATAAAGGATTTTACCACCTTCGTCTAAAAGAGCGTCAAAATCTTCTTCTAAGATTTCATCGATGACATCGATGCTGAAACAAGTATCATCGTTTGAATAAGAGTGTTTCATTGCAGAATCGATATTGTAAATCATTCGTTCAGTTCCAATTCTAAGGTTGAGTTGTTTTTGTTTAACTCGAATCACTGCATTAGCAATATGAAGAAATGGTCATCCTAAGATGAGGGGAACTTTACTATCTTCTTCCATTTCGAGAATAACGAAATCGGCAGGAAAGGTGAATTTACCAACTCAACGAGCATATTTTCAGCTATTCCAACAGGGTATTGGAATGATCTATTGGCTAATCTTATGCTTATTCTGGTAGGTTTAAGAGTCTCGAGAGATAATTTGGCATATAACGAATATGGCATAAGGTTAATGCTAGCACCAAGATCGGCTAAGGCATTGCAAGAGAAGGTTTTGTTGAAATTACATGGAATAAGAAAACTTCTGGGGTCTTCGAGTTTAGGTGGAACTTTGTTTTGGATCATTGCTAAACTTTCATCGCTTAAGAAAGCGGCAGAGATTTGTTCGATTTTGTGTTTGTTGCTTATTAGTTCCTTGAGAAAATTTTCCATAATTAGGCATTCCGGCCAAGACATCGATAAGAGCTACATTGATTCGGACAGCACGGATCATGTCGAGAAATTTTCCGTATTGAGCTTCCATTTTCTCTTTCCTTAGACGTTGAGGGTACAGAATTTTTGGTTTATATGGTTTGGTAACAAAGTCTCTTTGACTAATTTGGGATTTTAAGTTTTTGTTTGTTGTGTCGGTTCATCGTCTTCATCATCGCTATCGAAGTTGATAGGAGTTTCAGAATCATTTTGTTGATCATTTGGGTTAACTGGTGGGTTGTAAGATTTACCACTTCTTGTGAATACATCATTTACATGCTCATTGCAAGATTGCGGTGGTTGGTAGGCTTTGGAGTTATGTACTTTTGGGTTTGGTTGAGTGTTACTAGGAAGAGATCCAGAAGGCTGACCAGATTGCTTGTTAGCAAGTCTGTCAAACTTGGTTTCAAGGTTTTGAATTGAAGCTTGATGATTTTTGGAAACGGTTTCGAGTTGGGTTTTAAGATCCATGAATGTTTCTTTGACGAAAGCGTTGGTCGATTGCTGAGATTTCATGAAATTGTTGAATTGTTTTTGAAGATCGTATGGTTTATCATCGGTATTGGATCGGTAGTTGTCTCGATTATAACTACTTCATTCGTTTGAACGCCAATTATCGTGATTCGAGTCCTGATCGCGGTAATCATTATAAAAACGAGTCTTACAAAAAGTTTGCATGAATTTGGCTTCTTCTTCTCGAGACATAGGTATATTATCTTCATCAAGATCGGGATTTGTTTTTTTAGAATGGGTTTGGAGTTCTTTATACTGAGCATCCATTTTCAGGGTCATGGCTTCCATTCGGGCCAT
The DNA here is from genome assembly GCA_026074375.1 of Tanacetum coccineum. Lineage (NCBI taxonomy): Eukaryota > Viridiplantae > Streptophyta > Magnoliopsida > Asterales > Asteraceae > Tanacetum > Tanacetum coccineum. The sequence goes on along the minus strand of BQNB010051481.1, from coordinate 15,668 downwards.
AATTTTGTCAGTATTAGAATTACTGCTACCTTCATCAGCTAAAGCAACAGTTTTTTTAAGAGATGATTTAGTTTTTTGATTTTTAGCCTAGTCAAGCTTGAGTAAGACTTTATCTTCCAGAAGCTGATAAGCTTGATTTGGTGTTTTATAGGGGAAAATACCACCAGCTACGGCATTTAGAACTTCTTGGGTTATTTTGCTGAGACAGTGATAAAAGATTTTAATTATATTTCCCTTGGACAGATTGTGACCATGGCAGTTTCAGAGCATTTCCTTCATACGAAGCCAAGCATCGGTTAGAGATTCATTTTCATGTTGAGAGAAAGCTCGAATTTCTCTGAGGAGTCGGTCAAAAAGAGCTGGGGGAAAGAAACGGATAATGAAAGCAGTTCGAAGTTAATCTTATGTTTTGATAGTTCCTTCATTGAGTTTGTCCAACCATGTTTTTTCTTCTCCAGTGAGTGATAGGGGAAACATCATTAGGCGGACGACTTCATTCTCAGTATCTCTGTATTTAAACATATCGCGGATTTTAAGGAACTCATGAATGTGTTTATGAGGATCAATTTTGGTTCTACCATCGAATTGGTTTCCTTTGACGAGAGTCAAGTGGTTACCTTTGATAGCAAATTCGGTAGCAGTTTCAGGAATAGTGATTGCGGAACCAGGAGTCGGAGCGACAACATCGTCCGCAGCCCACATGGGTTCATCATCCATTGGATCGTAATTTTGAAGAATATAAAGAAAGTAAGTAGTTGATGTTAAGAACTGGCAGGTAGACAATTCTCGGCTGTTGTGGTGGATTATTTCTTTGATCGTATGGAACTCTTCTGTTTCGTCGACGAAATATTCGATTCAAAGTACGTTCAGGTTCAGGTAACGGTTCAACAAGTTCAGAATTGGAAGCACGTGTATGCATCCAAGAGAGAAATTGTTTGGGTCAGTTTGCCAAAAAACTGTACGGTGATTTTTGAAAAAGAGGGGGGTTAAAGTAATTTTCCAGAGTTTGACTACAGAACAGCTAAGAAATCCCCGGCAACGGCGCCAAAAACTTTGATGTGTTTCAAAAGCTTTAAATTTATAAGACTGAAAATACCGGATAATTATATGGAAACACACGGGTAAAAGTATAACCCACGTATGTAGTATAATCTTTTTAGGTAAGACCAGGTCGTCCACAGGGATTAGAGTAGTGTTCAAATAACCAGAAAGAAAATAGACTTTAACAATTTTGAAAATAATTTTGTTTTACCAGTGATAAAAAGTATGACTACTCGGATAGTTGAAAAATAACTTATAAGTGTTGGAAATGATTTGACCATGAAGATGGGACTTTAATTTATAAAAATGATTTCTCGTCAGAAAACATTTTCACAAACTAACTTGGTTAACTTAAGACTTATATTTAGTTAACTAGACCAAATGTGTCACTCAAATAATCTAGTTATTATTATATCAAAGCTTATTTTGTTTATCAATTTACGAAAGTGGATTTCTCAGCACAAACGTTAAAGACCATAGACAAATCTTTAAAACCACATAGATCATAACGGGTCTTTCAACCTATACCGATATGATTATATAATCTAAGTTGATAAGCAAAAATAGATAAGATAAGATATAATAGGTTTGCAACATAATCTTAAGATTAAAGCGATCAAGATCATACCAAACACTTATTCATTATCGTAACTTCACCGAGCAGTCATGAGAGATTTATCCTCTCATGGCTAAGGAGTTCATAACAAAAGTACACTTTAGATAAACTTCCATTATTTCAATAACTAAGTAAGAAAATCGTCTTTGTTCTTGATCGTTAGATCTTTTCCTTCAAAGATAGAGGTGTTTCTTGGTGAAAGGGAAGTATGTGTGTAAGATGGTTTGTAGAGTGAGATGGATAGTGAGGATGAGTGCTTTGAGGATGAAAATTCATCCTCAATTTATAGGCAAGTTTGGGTATAAAGTGCGGCGCACTTAGGAAAAAGTGCGGCGGACTTTGGGTGTTAATGCGATAGCATTTAATGGCTTTTACTCGAAGTGCGGCGCACTTAAAAATAAGTGTGGCGGTTTTGAGGAGTTAATGCGATAGCATTTATTAGACTTTAATTCTTCAGACTTTAGGAGAAAGTGCAGCGGTTTTGGCTTCAAAAGAAAGTGCGGCGCACAATATTATAAGTGCGGCGGACTTCATGAACTTTAGCTAGAAATCTTTCTTTTCTTGTATTCGCCTCCCAAAGTGTATATATTCTTGAGCTTGGGCCTGTAGTGTCTTCAAGTGAACCTATAAGCAATTCAAGCTAATTAAGTACCAAAAGTTCATAAGAAATGATCAAATATACATAAGTAACGCCAAAGAAATATGTATAATTTAGGCGTTATCAACACCAAAAAGACATTTTAGTATAAAAGGTGCAGGTGAAGTCCTACCACACAGCTCGTTACATGGGCAAACAAGAACGCACCAAAGCGTACAACCAAAAAACCTACATAAGATTGACACACCAATCTCAAGAAACCACGAAACATTAACGCTACGAACCAAAACAGATCATAAGAAATACAAAACTAACTTATGAGAAAACAGACAAAAACCTAGCCTATTTCCTAACGTGACCTTTAAGCCATGTTAGGATCAAGAAAAGTCTCGGTCACTTCCAATATTAACTAGTCAAAGCCCGTAGTTAGTCAATGTCTAGTATGATAAGCTAATATGGCCCAAAGGCCCATAGAAAGCCTCTCAAGGCCCATAGCCGTCCAATATTGTAGTATAAATACCCTCTCCATGCCTTGGAGAGGGTGTTGGTTGGTTTTGTATTTTCACTTTGCTAATAAATTATATGTTTCTTACTTTCTCTCTCTAGAATACATCCATCCTTCCACTTTCTCTCACTAAGTTCCTTCCCATTTCATATCAAAGATTACTTGTATTCTTCAATTGGTATCAAGAGTCATGGTTCTATCTTGGTGACTTTAGTTTTTTGTTGTGTTTATGATTAGTTGTGGTGGCGCTTACTTTTGTGCTTATTGGTTAGGCTTAAAGGGCTTATTTTTTCACTATAGCTTCTTTATTTTTCAGTTATTTTCACGTAGCTTATTTCTACTACAAAATAAGATTCGTATTTTTTTCTTCTTTCTTTGGGCTATTATCTAGTGTTACGATGATGGGCTAAGTGATGACTTGCTTCATATAATTATAACGTTTATATGAACAATTTTTGGGCTAAGTGAGTTTATCAAGTAACAGATTTGAAAGTTTTGGTTTTGTGCAATTCTAAACAAACAAAAATAGTGGTCATCATCTACTAGTTTTTCTTTAGGTTTTCCACCTTATTTATAAAACTTGTTTCGTGGTTTTTTTTTTCCTTTTGATGACAAGCTTATTTTCGAGCTTAGTTGAGCTTATTATAAAGCTTTTTGTAGTCTTTTAAAGGCTTATTTAAGCTTATTTTGAGGTTGGCTTATTCGGTTGTAGTCACGTTTTGTGGTACGAAACTAAAACCAACTTGGCTGAAATAAGGTGGGAAAAAGAAGGTGTCAACAAGGTGTTTGATTTTTTTTGGAACCGAACAACTCAAACTTTTTGAAACCGAACAAACTTGCAACCGAACAACCATTTTTTTTGGAACCGAACAACTCACAAGTACTCGAACAAAACAACTCACAAGTGTTGGAACCGAACAACTCACAAGTGTTCGAACCAAACAACTCACAAGAACTTTGAACCGAACAACTCACAAGTGTTGGAACCGAACAACTTTCAACTATTACAAACCGAACAACTCGTTTGAAGTTATTTTGGGTTTTACGGTTTCGTGTAACGTTAAACAACGGGACTTAAGACATACACCATTGTGATCGTGACTCATTTTTGATCAATGTGGTATATTCATTTTCCAACGACGATAACAGTAGCATTCCGCGATCAAAGAAATACAAACGTTATATATTTCTTATTTGGAAATGAAAGAGATGACATACGGGAGGGAAAAACATGTTGTTTTATTAAACTAAATGTGCAATTTACAAGTTTAGTCCCTGGATTTCAAACATAATTCATAACTCGTCCCTACCTTGTTTATTTACCCTCTTTGTTAAAACAACTTTTCACCATTAGTCCTTATTCTTACAAAACAGCCCATTAGTCATCCAAAGTGAATCGTTTGTGCACCGTTAGTCCTTATTTGAGTTTTAATCAACCGTTTCTCATTTAAAGTTCAACGATTGTGCACCGTTCATCGTTTGAAGCTCATTTTTCGCAAACAAAAGCTCAAGTTCTTCAACGACAACAACGATTTCAACAACAACTAATTATTGTTTTACGGTTTCTTCTTGATTTAGTAAAATCCCGCGAAATACTCACGTGTTTTTCGGTTTAATCAAGACTTGTAAAATCCCGTGAACTAGATTTTCATCAACAAACCACAACAAAATCACTTAATCTACTTAAGATCCTTAAATTTCACACATCGAATTTCAATGGAATCTTTGAATTCTAATTTTCAAGAGAGAGAGATGCATCAGTTGCAACAAATGCAAGACAAGGCAAAGGAAAGTTGCATGGTATCATTTCAACTACTTCATTCACACCTTAAGGCTCTTTCAAACAACGACTTAAAAGGAACTTGTATCAATGGAGGATTCGAACGGGCATTTACGGCACTCTTTGATCAAGATGTTCAAACTTTCACATGCTCAATGTTACTAAACTTGGATCAACTAGAACAACAACTTGTCAAAGAAGAATTTCAAGAAACCGGATCCATGGATGCTTTTAGAGTACTCAAGACACAGTTTCAGACGTTCATCAATTTCTGATACTATTTCGATGATTTTGATGGTACGATGATATGCAAGTACTTTCAAGCACACACTCGAACCGAAATTCGACAATTCCGTGATACACTAATCCAACACATGGAATCTCTTAGAGAGTCAATTTTGGAAAGAGCAAAGCATAAACGAGAGAAAGACAGAAGGGTGAATGACAGAATGATGCAGTCAAAAGAGAGAAAGGATAATTCGAGTAAAGCATTAGATGCTGATTTGGTTGTTACGGAAAGCAATGAGACAGAATCAGAAAGGCATGTTTTAAGCAGCAGATCCGGGAATGATACACATACTGATGATGCAGATATTAACTCCGTGAATGACAAATAGCCAATGGCTGAGGTACAACTGTTTGCTGAACATAATATACTTGCTAATGAACAACAGTATTCTGAGCAATCTGAATCCGTTTATGACACATATTTGTTGGAAAAGATTGATAGAAATACCACTCCTGAATCAACAGATATGAGTCATAGGGGAGGAGAGATTGACCAGAATGCTAATGCTAAAAAATGTCAAGTTGAATTGTTAGTACTGGTAGTTAATACTGTTAGTACTGTTGTAGTATTGCTGTGTTTTTCTTGCTTAGGTTAGCTTAATTGCATGCTTAATTTGTTTATTTAGATTTAGCTTAGCTTATTTGTCTGTCTCAAGTTTATTTAAGCTTATTTGTGTTTTAGTGTAAAAGTTTTAAGTGTATTTGCTTATCTGTGTTAGTACACACTCTTATCCTTATCCTTGACAGTCAACCATCCAATCTTATTCGTGACTCGATTTTCCATCTCTAGCCTCGTTGGGACATAACGACCCGGGAACACTCTATACTGCTTCCGGTTTACTTGGTCTCGCGGATCCTGATCCTTGTACTATATCTATACGTATTTACACATATATATATGTATTTAAAGGGGTTGGTTTGCGCGTAGTCAATTTTTGGCGCCGTTGCCGGGGAGGCTAAGCGAATATCGTTACGTTTGACAATTTGTGTTTAATCTGTGAATATTTTTTTTTTATCCAAAAAAAAAAAAAAAAAGAGTACAAAAATATTTTTTAATTTTTTAGTATAATTATCATACAAAAGCCAAAGAAAAACCCAAAAATATAAAAACATTGTCCATAAAAAGAAATAAAATTCATAAATTGGTAAAAATACCAAAATATAATATTTCTCTATAGAGGTATTACATAAAACTTTCGGTGATTGTTTTGGTTCCAACTCGAACAAAAGATTAAAAAACTTGCCTATTGTGTCACTTGCGATGTACGGCTCACCTTTGAAAGTTAAACAAACTGCAAGAGGGGTATAAGGAGGGTTGTTCCAACGAACTACGACCCGAAAGGAGAAATAAGCTTCGCGCTATCCCTCTCCTCCGCTCCTTTGTGAGTTTTTCTTTCGAAGTGCTACCGTGAAGCTTGCTGATTATCAAGTTTAAGTTGTCTTATCTCGTTTTGTCCATTTGTAAAATATGTTGTTTAAAATATTCGAAAAACCAAAAATAATCTTCTTTTTCTTCGTATCATTTAATTCTTTTCTTATCCATCTTGATGTTTAATTCTTATGACGTCATTCGATTATCGTTTGAATCCGATTTACACGATTAAAGAATGCTCGACTTGTGGAGCTTTGTACACTGCAGATTTTTGTTGTTTAAAAAAGGGTCTTGAAGACAAGATTCTTGTTCCCATACCCGACTTGTCTCAACGACCCCTTAAAATTGAAAAAATTTGTCTTGATTGTGGAGACCCGATTCATGGTCTATATTGTCGACAATGTGCTCTAATACGAAAGACATTGGAGGAAGTTTTTCAAGACTTCCAAGACACTTCCAAGTCATCCAATGACAGTACTAACTTTGTTAATCAAGAGCCATTCGTTGTCAAACAAGACCCCGGTGTAAATTCTTCACAAATTCCTTCACAAACTAACCACAATTGTTGTTACGAGTGCGGTGATTCATTAGACGATATCTTTTGTCGACGATGCACTTGTAAGTCTTGTGGGAAAGGTGCTCATTATGGTTATAATTGTCCACCGCAAATTCCGATTATCTCTAATCCGGAACCATGCTACAATCAAAACCTTAATGGGATCCCACAAAATTTGCAAAGTTTGCAACAACAATGTCTTTTTGGTACGTGCCAACAATGTGGTTGTAATGAATATGATGGTGTTTGTTTCTATTGTACTGTTGGAAATGGAACACCAGTAAATTTTTCAACTCCGTACTCTTCTAACGATTCTCCAAGTTTTGTAAACCACCTTCCACAAAATTTTCAAAATTTTCAGCAACAATATTCTTGTTGTGAAAATTGCGGGGGACCTCATGAAACTTACCAATGTCAACCAATGAATGTAGACTATTATCATGAGCAAAATTCTTGCTATGATTATAATTCTTGTGGTTTTGACCAATTTCAACCCCCGCAATATACCGTCAATCATCCAATCTTCAATGCCCAAAATGAGCTTCTTAATTCCCAAAATGAGTTTCTCAATTCTAGTAATAAGCTTATGGAACAAATGACAACCATATGTGATCTGGTTGGTCAAGCTATACAAAAGAAGGAAGAAGAAAAGCGAATCGCGGAAGAACAAGCGGCTAAAGATCGATATTGGAAGATTCCCATTTGCTATGATGATGACGAAGACGACACCATTGCAATCACACCCGTTCTTCCAATCGAGGAGTCCGTTAACTCTCTAAGTATGGGGGACAAGCATCTTGACACTATTCCGGAAACGGAATCGGACGAATTCATAAAGTCTAGTGTTGAGGACCTTGTCCCAATCCCAAGTGAGTCCGAGGGTATTCCCGACAAAATGTGTGATGTGCCTCTTTGTGAAAATACCACCCCTCTTAATGCTCTCAATAAACATTCTGAGATTGTTGTCAATTCCGACAATGATAATTCTTCAAGTGATGACGATTCTCCTTACGATGAGGATATCGATTATGTCAATGCATCACCTCCCGATGTTGAGATCGTTAGCGTAGAGGGGGTAGAGATTGTTATCCCAGAAGTTGGAGGGATTGACACCGATGTTCTTCTAACAATCAAAGACGATATCCTTCGTGAAAAATTGTTGAATGTTAATCTTCTTATTGCTAACATCCGAAAAAAGCATTAAAAGATAATACCACTCATCTTCCGATGTTATGACCTAGGTTCTCCACCTTTCTTAAACCTTTTCCTTGGAGGAGACTAACACCTTTGATAATTCTTCACCAGAACCTGAAACTCTTCACGCTTTAATCTGAAGAGATTTGTGCGTGGGCAGTCCCACTATCATTCTGAGTCATCTCTTCCATGATGATAAAAGCTTTTTGTTGATAACGATCATTTTAAAGAGAAGAGTAGTGGCAGTACCATATCATGTTGATTTTTCTCAATTTGATTGTTTTTCTTTGTTCTTTCGATATGTCATTTTCTCTGCCCGATAGGAGTGATGTATCTATGAGGAGTTGGATGAACTCGCTCTAATTCATGTCTCTCCCGGAACTTGAATGTTTCAAATTTAAGATTGAGCCCGATCCGGGAGATTTGACTTCTATTGACCTCGGGATTCGTAAGAATGTGTCTACAACTAATGTGAATGTACCATTAGAGGATGACCAATCTTCTCTCTTCGCTTATGTTGTATGGATCTTTCTTGCTTTTCTCACGTATCCCGTTGTCCCTCCATATCTTCTCTCCACCAGGAATGAAGATACCATTTTTGATCCCGGCATCTCAATTTATCATTCTTTTATGCCGGATGTATCTCATCGGAGTGGAACTTTCATGAAATTCAATGTTTATCCAAACCACTTGAATGAAAGTCCGATGATGATTTTACCTTCCACTTGCTTCCCCATGGACCAATGAATTCGGGGTCGAGTCGAGCTTGTGACTCGGTTAACAAAAACAAGGCGCTTCGTGGGAGGCACCCCATGCTTATCAGTAGTAGTAATAAATAAGTGTTTTGTGTGAAGAGGCTTACATTTTCCATTACCCGTGTTTTGTCCATGTTTTGTGTGCTTTGTGTTGTATGTCCAGGATTTCCCGGATTGTGAAGACTCTCGTGCTCGCAGTATCCACATGAGTTTCACATCCTCAGCTTCATTTTGGGAATCCAGTATCCAAATCTAATCGACTAACGTTTTATCTTTTGGCACACTTCATAAACGGCCTTAGATTTGCGTAGGAACCCCTTTGAAACATCGAGGACGATGTTTAGTTCTAGTATGGGGGGGATCTTCGATTTGATTTTTGCCTGCAGTCGTTGTTATCACGTAATCCCGTTTTTACCACCAAATTTTTGCAAAAATACCAAAAAAATGAAGAAAAAAAAAATTAAGTGTTTTGTCACAGTTTTGACTTTCCTAATGGGTAGAATGAGAATAATTTTTGACTCGATCGGGCGTGTTGAGCCCTAGCTAGTTCCTCAACTTACCGCTTGTAGGCTAAGCTTTCACGAATTTGATTGCTTCGAATTTTAATAAGGTGAAGAACAAGAAGTGATAGAGTTAAATATAAGTTTATGTGCTGAACAAAAACTTATATGAGTAACTTGTGGCTTTTTCTCCCATTAGCTTCTAATCCACCTAATCATACGTACTCAATTCAGTTCAACTAAGTCAATCAATGTTTTTAGAAAAAGCTTCAAATTTGTACCTTGATTCTTTAAAACGAGATTTTTCTGTTCTTAATAATTCGAAAGTTAAAATGCCAAAGAAGCATGAATGAAGTATGAATGCAAAAATGCATGAATATTGAAATTTTGCCAATGAAGCATACATTTGATTATATGGAGCAAGTAAAAGATGTGTCGTGATATCCCACTCCGCTAACCACGAGGTGGGGGTTCAAACTAAGACATCTTTACTTCTAAGGATTTGGTGTGTTGTGATATCTCACCAGGAAGCGAGGTCTAGGTGAGGGTTCAAACTAGGACACAAATCCTTAGCCATATTAGGAAGAAGGTGTTGTTGTGATTCCCCACTACGCTAGCAACGGGGTGGGTTTTCAAACTAAGAACATCGGTCGTTGGTTGTGATATCTTACCAGGGAGCGAGGCCTAGGTAGGTGTTCAAACTAAACAACGCATTCCTAGCTTTAAGAACTTATGATTATAATGATGAAAATGTTGCAAAGTTCTACAGTTCAAATCTCGTTCTTTAAAATCAAGTTACAAGGTCCTAATAAGTTGTTGCTTTGAGTCATGATTCATCTTGAATCACGACTATGAAAATAAGTTGATCTATGGTTGAGTTGAAATGAGTACACACATTTAAACCATATATTCATGTTGGGAGTTAAAAGTTCACAAGTCATAAGTATGAGTGCTTAGCATTTAGACTTATATTGACAAATGATCTTGTTTAATTGCTTGGTTTGGAACTAGTGAAAAATCGGGGACGATGAATTTATCCGTCAGGACATCCGTAGATTATTCTATGGGCGTTTCTCATTCTATGATCCCAATGTTAATGTAATAAAGGAAGTCAAACAGGTAGTCGAGAAAAGAAAAAGAAAAATCCAAAAATATTAGGGATAGTTAGTGTACAAATAAAAAAAATGGTGAAAACGGGACTTGTCGAAGCTTTTGATTCTTTAGTTTCCATTGACAAACACTTTGCTACTTTTCAAAGTTATTAGTCGAGGGAGATTGAGATTCTTAGTTTTCGTAAATGCTTACTTCATAGCATTGCGTGAGGACACGGCAATACCTTAGTATGGGGGATTTTGGTATGTGCTTAATTACACATACCTTTTACCTTTAAAAACAAGCTAAAATAACCAAAAACGGACTTAAAATGCCAAATATATGCTTGTTTTGCTAATTGTATTGTGCAGGAACGGATAACCAAGAAAAGGACGAAAAACAAAGCCAAAACGACAAAACCGGACTCGGAATGGAAAAGACTGTGAAAGACAAAGCCAAATCGAAGCCGGAAAGTCAATCAAGTCAAAAAGTCAACAGAAAAGTCAACTGGTCAAAGTCAAAGTCAACCCCGGGGCCAAAGTCAAAGAAATATAAGTTTAGGGGCTGAAATTGCCAAACCCTAAACTTATATAAAAAGAAGAAAAGAGGAAAAGAAAAGAGAAGGGCCATTTTGTTATTTACTCAAAGTAACAAGTGGGGGGGCAAAACTGCCAACCCCCCTAACTTGTACACACCAAGGACGAAACGTGCAAAGAGTTAAATAACTCTTGGGGACTTGTTTTGCCAAGTCCCCAAAAGTTATATAACCACAAGGACCAACTGTGAAATAAACCAAGTAACCCTTAGGGACCATTTTTGCCAAACTCCCAAACCCACACTCTGTTATACACCCACAACCTCTTTTCCCGCTCGTTTTTCCCTCCCAAACAACTCACGGGTTGTTTAACCCGTTTTTACCCCACGAACCTTCACCACCACCATGGATATTCATTTTCCCCCTCCTCCACCACCTTTCCCAGCTACAAAGGTGCCAACTTGGCAATCCCACATCCCCCAAGACCCATTTCGACGGCTTAGATTGAATTTTGAAGATTGAAGGGCCAAGATTAGAGGTTTAACACTCTCACAAAACAAACACACCTGTGTTTGTGTGTCTACAAACAAGCACAGCAAGAAGAAAGAGAAAAGGAAGACCTAGTGTAGATTTTTGGCTATAAAAGCCTTGTAAGCCATTGTGGCACCATATTCAGTTTTATTAAGTTTTAATTCAGTTTTTAATTAAGTTTTTATTGTAGTTTGAAGTGCTTTTAAGTTAATGTCTTTTATGCAATTGTAATTCTCAATTTTAATGAAAAATTAAGTCCTTTTTACTCAATAAGCTCTCAATAAGCTCATTAGAGCTTATTCTTTCTAATAAGCTCTAATTCAGCTTAAAATTTGTTATAAGCTCTTTTATATTGTTTTAATTTGAATTCAATTCATAAAAGTTCAAGTGAGTGTATTTTGGAAGCTATTTGAGGTAATAAGCTCCCAAGAGCTTATTGAGCTTATTGCTCAGGTTTAGAGGCTAAGGAGCCATTAGGACAGGTTTCTTAGGTCACTCACTCAGAAAGAGTGGCCTTGGTTCTTAGACAACAAAAATCCAAGGTTTCAATTCTCTATTTTCATTCTAGCTTAATTTCTAGCTTAAGTCATTAGCTTATTTTCCTTCAATCTTTGCAAACACATTAGTTTAAGCTTGTTAATTAGCTGTTTTAGGTTCCCATTGCATGAATGTGTGTAATTTTAGCTTATCTCTCAAAACTGTCATAAGTAGTAGTATAAGCTAGTAGAGAAACTAGCTTATTTTTCTTAATAAGCTAGGATTTTTAGTTTTGAAATAGTTTAAATAAGTCAAAATAAGTAGGAGTAGATAAAAGGTTTTTAAAGTTTTAGTTTAAAAATGTATTTTAAACCTATTTTGGCTTGACAGTTTTTGAGATAAAGGGGTGTTTGGGATAACCTTAAAACGGGTCAAAAATGGAGTTTGCATGGGTTAAGGTAATTGGGTTAACTTTAGCTTAAGTTTTTAAGCTATTTTAAGCTGTTTTTAGAAAGTTTTTAGTTTTAAAAAAGTTTTCTAAGGTTTTTAAAACTAAGTTCAAAACTGTGAAGTTTTTAAGCAACCCACAAGTGCTTATTTGGATAAGCACTTGTGGTTTGAGTTTAAGCACAAAAAGAGTGTGACTTTAGTGTCCAAAAAAGGGCTGTCCAAGACCTTTGTTCTTTTGACTTTGGTGAGTCAAATTCACACAAGTCTCTTTGTACCACAGTTTTACCAAGCCCCAAACACCTTTTTCACTTACAAAATTAAGCAAGCTAAATTAAGTTTTAGAGGCTAAAAATTGGTGCACAAGCCCCTTAGCTATAGCACTCAATCTGTTTGAGCTTATTTGTGTTTTTAGAGCTTATTTGACAGCTTAAAATAAGCTGTCAAATAAGCCCTTGAGTCTTGCTTTAAAAGCTCCCCTGGTGCAAAGGGGGAACTTTAGGCTCATCTTTCTCAGCCAATAAGCACACTTAAGCCCAACTTTTTGGCTTATTTTAAGAGTCCATAAGCTCTTAAATAAGCCCTCAAAGTTTCAGGTCTTAGGAAGCTTATTTGGTTGCTTATTTTCAAGCCCAAACCTTGCTTTTGGCTGTTTTTGAAGACTTAGGTGTAGAAACTGCTTATTTTCTCTTCTTGGCTTATTTCAGCTTAATTTATAAGTTCAATTGTGACCCTTTTAGCTTATTTTGTTAGTTTAATAAGCTGTGTTAAGCTTATTCCCCTTCCATTGTGCTTTATGAGCTTTTTAAGCCCATTAACACAACAGTACTAACCCCCAAGTTAGTACTGTTGTGGGGTTTAAGCCACATTCTAGCTTATGAGCCTTATTCCATAAGCTCAAATTGTGTCCTGGTAGCTTAACTAGGTTAGCTAGTAAGTTGTCATGCTTATTTTCCTTTTTCCTAGCTTATTTGCCCAAGTAACTTAGTAAAATTTTAGCTTTTAGGCTTATTTTAGTTTCTGTCACTTAAGCCCTTTTTACAGCTTATTTAGTGTAGCTTTTCCTGTCCTTTTTAGCTTATTTAAGTTAATATAGATCCCTTAGCTTATGTTAGTTTAACTCTTAGCTTAATTCGACCATAAGTAGCAAAAAGACTTAGAAAAATTTGCTTTTAAGCCATTTTAGCTTGCTGTCAACTTCAAGCTTATTTTTAAGCTTATTCTTTTGACAAAAAGTTGAAAGTCCTTTTGTTAATGTTGTAGAGAATAAGCTGTTTAACAACTTTCATGTTTTAAGTTTTTGCTGAAAATCACTTTTTAATAAGCTAAAAAAATAAGCCATGTCGTAGGGTTTGTTTTGTACTCTTTTCCATTGAGCTTGGGTTACACTGTTTTGGAACTATAGTAGGTAATTTAATAAAGTTAGCCGCCTACCTTTTAGTTTCATTTCTTACAAGTTCTACCCTAGAGTTTTAAAAATAAAAATTAATAAGGGGATAGATATACTTGGTCGTGTCTGTGAGAAGACTCGAACCGGGACAAGCATACCCCATTTTTTTTTTTTCCCCCCTTTAACTCACACACACTTAACCACTGCGCCCTTGGGTCTTTTTCGTTAAAGACTCAAGGGCAATTATATTTAAGGGGGTTTTGCCCAAATAGGCTAATAAGCTGTTAAGCTTATTTTCGGGCTTATTTGTTAAGCTGTGTTGTGTTTGTTATTTTTCATAGGATTGTTAAGTTGTAAAGTATTTTTAGAAAAAATTTCAGAATTTTTTGTAATCATTTACTATTTTTTATAATTTAATTTAGTTAAAAGTTTGTTTAATTCATAAAAAATACAAAAATTATCAAAAAAATATTTTGCTTTTTTAGATAATTTTTCTTTTGCCATCTAGTTTGTAGGAAAATATAAAATTTTTCGTTATGGGTATTTTTATAAAAACTTTAGTTACTTTTTAACATATCGGGTACGGGTTTTTGTTTTGACTCGTTTTGGGTCAAACGAACTGTTTTTTTAAGGTCTAGTCTTTTGCATTTCTTTCGTTATTGTACCCGTAGAGTAGTTAGGAAGTAAAATTTCTTCGTAGGCTTCATTTTTTACAGATTTTAGGTTTTCACCATTTTGTTCGGATTCGGGCTTCGTTTTCTAGTTTAATTTCCGTAATTTCTAGGTTTTTCTTAAGTTTTAGGTCAGTTATTATCTAATTTGACTTTTTCAACCTTCCCAAAACTCATCTTCCTTTTCAAACTCAAAATCTTCGAGCGTATCGATTTACCATTCCCAGCCTCGTTGGGGATTTACGATCCGGAAAGCCTCTTTATCTACTTCTCGGGATAATTGATTCTGCTTTTAGACTTTCTTACTATATATTTGATTTTTTATATATTACATATATTTTAAGTGTAGTCAGAGCGGTATCACCTACCATGCGCCCTTGTTGTTGTTTGGCTCAAGCGGATTTTCCATCTTCACTGTGAATTATATCACTCGGATGTTCTGGCAAAATCACAAGGATAATGCATAGGACTCTAAATGTATATCTTGTTATTTACATTGTGTGACTAAGCAAGCATAATTTGACAAATATCCTAATGAGATTTATAGATGATCTCTTTTGGCTCTAGACTCAATAGTACACTTTTGTTTTAGTGATCGGAGGCTGGAGCGGATTGCCACCTTTTCAATATCAACTAACTCGGAGTGAGAAAGTCGATAGAAATGCATGTAATCTCTGTGAGAAATGAAACAAGGGTCTTTTGAGAGACCTTGAGTGGATAGGGAGGGTTGTGCATAGCGTCACTAGGTCCATGATTGTCTTCAATGTCAGACAATATCTTAGTGTTTCTGACAGATTATGTATTGACCCAGTTTCAGCCTATGTATATGGAGGGCTTCTTTCTTTTCACCCTTTATCCTTACATTTCTTTTTCATTCTTTAACCCCTTCAATGCTTACCGAGACTTCATAACTAACACCTTGTTGGGTTTATTCCAGTGTTAGCTCCATCTCAGTCGGCATTATTCTTGATTCTTACTTTTTCTCCTTTTGTATCATACCTAAGGACTTCTACACTATCTAGTGGATATCCCCAGGTAGATCCCTCTGGTTCTGGCTGGATCATGGGATTTGAATACCTATGCCAAACCACCTTATAGCTCCATAAATTTAAGTACATGGTCACTTTGAAAGTTTTTTATAAATATCAAAAAATTTACACTTTGAAAGTTTTTTCATCATCACTAAAATCTCCCTTTTAACATGTGCACCGTAATCGTAGTACATGTTAAATTTAGAGTGCATTGAGTCCATTTTATATGATCACATTTCAATACAAATTAGGTTCAGTTTAATAACATTTTCTCCCCTTATCCAAAATG